>JAODAL010064119.1:0-18891 GCA_025379985.1 Phyllomedusa bahiana
GCTAGGGGAACGTATACGCCGCAGAAAGTGACATGAAATTTATCTCCCCGCCCAGCCTTCGCCGAGCGGGGAGAGGAGACTTAATCCATAGTTTTTTATAGAACTGGGGGATTCCCAAATGACTGGCTTTTTTTCCCGGCCCGAATTTGCGCACTTCGGTGCGAAATTACGGACCGAAAACGCCCATTTTAAGCCTGTAAACCCTACCTAAAGCACGGCCAACAATCCGCTCTCAACTGGGTAACACATCACTAAGAACCTCCCTGCTGGGAGCATTTTTATAGAGCAAAGAGCGACGATTGATATTCTCGGGAAATCTTTATTTTATTAATTTTAATCCCTGCCTTTTCTGGGTTAATGAGTCTAGTAGGCGGTCTTATCAGTGACTGACCGCTATATCTGTATGCACACTCATACAAGAAGGGCGTCCACATTGAAACCCGCCCACGGGACTCCTTGCGCACAATAAGTAATTTTTAACTGAAAAAATCTAGTTCTACTAAATTTTTTTCCCCCAAGAACTATATACCTCCCAGAGTTCTTTCCACTTTATAACCGGATACGGCAGATGAGATAGCATTTTCATTACACAGATTCCCTTTAATTTAAGGGGAAGGGAAAACACCCTTTTGTCTACTCACATTTTGGGGGAGAAACAGGGGATTGGCCAATGCAGCTTTTAATAAAAAATGCTCCAGAATTTATGGGGAATGCAGGTATTTACTAGCGGATGTGTCAGAAATGTTGACAGCCACTTCAATATGTTCATTCATCAGGTTTTGGGTGTTTTTTTTTTTTTTATGGAAAACCCCCCCCGTTACCTTTTTGTGCATGAAAAAGAAACCCAAACCCCTTTATTGACAGGCCCAATATTTAGAACTTAAAACAGAATCATGTCTTTTATCGCCGACTCATGGGGTCTTTAATACCATTTACTCTACAGTCCAAACAGAAGGCTATGTTCACACCGGGGGAAATTTTACGCTATTTTGCGTCGATTCACCTAAAAAGGGGATGCCCCGGAAAAATTATGTAATCCACATTCTCATAGCGCCATGGGGGGGATAAGTGCAGTCAATTATTTTTACGAAACCCCGCAGTAATGAAAAAACCAAAGGGGGCCTGGGGGTGCCCCCCGCCCTCCTCTCCTCCCCGCGGGGGGGACCGCCCTATCAGCGTGACTCCCAAATCACCCGCCGTAACTGCGGTCGTACTGTATGTCCCGCAATTACGCCGTGTGAACATAGCTTAACACAAGTATCTCCAACACATGGATAGAAAGAGACTGCAGCTGCATCTCCCTCCTCGCCGTCTATTGCTGCATTAGGTCCCTTTCACAGCAGATTTTCAGTCCAAATTTTTGTACAAAAAAAAAAAACCAAAAAAAGCATCTGTTAACCCCTACACAGCAAATTGCAAATTCTATTGACATGTATTTACTAGAATGAATGTGTTAGGTGAGCAGACAGGTCCCTTTAATAACCTTTTAGCAGCACAAGACCACAGTGCATAAAGGGACTACATACCCCCCCACTTTACATTCGGAAAATGAAGACACTGGGGCCAACATAAAAACTGTCTAGGCTAAAACTCACTTTGTTGCCCATAGCAACATCAAGCGCCCCCCATTTTCAAACACTATTGAAAAAAGGGTGCTCTGTTTGGGTTTCTAGGGGCAAAAAGTGAATTTTAGATTTAGACATTTTTCCAAACAGGGGCCCATGGGCTCCATTGGGGGTTCTGGAACAATAGAGAAAAAAGGAATACCTCAAATGAGAAATTGAAAGGGTTTCACTAGAGAATCATGTACCGTACCTGTATACCGGGGGGTCTAAAACCGCAGCCCTCCAGCTCGGGAAACACAACCCCACATGCATTTATGCATCCTACAGGGGCTGATGGGATTAATTTTCCCAAACAGCGGAGGCTGCAGCTTGAACCCCTGCTGATAAAAAACAGCATAGCCGGGGCAACTTCATGTTTGGGGTAATGAAGTTGGAGCCTCGTGGTAGTAAGGGAATGCAAAAGAAAGTGCACTCTAATACCGAACAATGTCATTTGGCAATATCACCCATGTACGGTCAAGGTGACAGACAGAAGTCGGAGCATAAACACGCTCCCATAGGGAGCAGTCTGAAGAATTGTACAAAGCTTGCTTACCACGGAAGTCGAAAAGATCAACCCAGTTCCTTATGAAGTAGAAAAATAGAATTTGAGTGCAAAAGTCATCACCATGTAAAATCAGTTGCAGTTTGTGTAGTAAAACAATGCAGTCCTGACACTGTCGAAAGAGACCGAGACTCCTAAACTGTACAGAAAAGAAAAACTAAATTACACATGTACACGGATCAAGTTTCACATCCCAGCCATTGTCTTCTTCAGTTAAATAAATATAGCCACCATGTGATTCGTTTCTTCTAAAGTCCTTCTCTTCAGATGTCAAAATTCAATACACAACAGTGTACCTCCCGTATCACCGCAACGTGTCAACAGGACGTGTCACACCCTTCAGTCATTATCAGAGTTTGGCGGTGGTAAGAACACCAGGGCGTGATTAAAGCTGTGCCCATAGGCTCGTAGCCTGTACACACCGTACATCATAACCTGCATGTGGTTTGGAGACAGCCCGCTGAAGGTGATCGCCATGTCTGAGCAACAGCCCTCAACCACTGTATGGGGATCGTTCGCCATAGCTTCTTTAATTAAGGTGCCTACAGATTGGTGTTGAAGACATTCTTGCCTTCAGAGTCCTCTGCGTTTTCGGCAATCACTCCTTTATACTTGAGGCACATGGCCAGCTGCTTATCTCCTGGGACCTTCCATATTATGCCACCCGTTTCTGGACACTTGTCTGGTTCCCGCATGACATTGATGAGACGGTTTACGGAGCCGATACTTAGCACAATGCCACCCGCTAAATCCACATAATCTAAATCGCCATCTTTCACAGTATGCCCAATGTAAAAAGGTTCTAATGGATTTTTCTTTAATAGAAAATACTTCAGATTTTCTATGATGGCAAAAGTAGAGGGTTGAGCAATGAAAAACCAGTTGTACTGCTGTTTGTGTTTGTCATATGCAATTCGGATAGCGCTCCTCATCATAGTCCACATGTCGCTGCTGTCGACAACAATGGAATCAAAGACTTTGACGTGTTCGGAGCTATAGTAGTCGGCCTGGTCGCAGTGCTTGCTCCAGGTGTTCTTCACAGCACTCCACAGGCTCAGGTCTTTTGGTTTGACAAGGATAATGCAGTAGACCCGCATGCCCTGACTCAACTCCGATCGTTCTGCATCCGAAAGCTTCGAAACGTCCTCCTTATTCGGTGCTTGGAGGTGATGGTGCTCATGCGGCGAGGCAGCTTCATGGCCCAACTTAATGTGTCCAAGGAGAGTTACCACTAAACAAAATGCACCTCCTATTAACATGCCGCGCATAAACGAGCCTCCCTCCGAAATCATCTTTCCTGGAAGAGAAAATGAACATTTATTAACAGATAATTACACCTATTAACATGATTTAAATCTGATGACAGCACGCTGATCGCCAATATCCTACAGATCATCATCTCCGTGTAGAAGTGAACTGAATCAGTCAACACCATTTATAGTCCTCGGTGCTTAGTAAAATGCAAACGAGTGATGATCATAAAGGAAAATATACCTGACCGTGCCGGCACTCCCCAAATCATTATGCTGCACCTAAACTGGCAAAGGGCTGTTCTTTTCCTGGAATCAACTTCATAGGCAAGAGTCAAAGGCTCCTCCAGAACATCATAGGTACACGTAAAAAGATCACAATGGTAAAGTCTATTCTCTAGAATAAGTGGGCTCTACTAAGTGATTAAAACACACTATTCTAAGATTTCCGTCACTTGAGACACTTAAAGGGGATGTATCACTTCCTTAGTTCGGCTGATTCATACTGCTCTCAGCTTCTCAACTCTAGAAATGCAGGGGCGCTTCTTCCCCTCCCAGCGGGGTGACATCATCCCCCCTTCACTGTTCATGCTGGCTCCCGAGACTCCCCCACCCCACCCCCTTCTGAGTCCACATGACATTGTGTCTCTCCCTATCAGTCTTACTTTGTAAGAGCTGTATACATACTACAGGCTGCATTCAATATAGACTGAGCAACTGAACTCTTCTCCTCTCACAGCTGGAGATTTGTTAGGGCATGTCCCCACGGTACGGGTTTTCGGCCCGTTTGCATATTTTCCGACCGCCTGAAAAACCGGCCAAAAATGAGCTTTCCGGATGGAATCTGTGCAAGCCAATGTGAAGGGGGGAGGGCTTTTTTCCGCTCATCGTGGAGAAATGCCGTCACACCCGCGGCTGTGGGGACGGCCGCAAAACAGGACCAATACCAGCCGGCAAACCGATCGTTATTTGTCCTGTGCCGTGAGAGCGCGCCCTTACAGTTGAATCCAGTTTTCTGTGAACGGCACTGATCTCCCTTCTATGCAGGAGAGTTAGGCACCGAGACACAACTGTGCTGTTTTCTGATTGTAGAATCTGCTGCAGTCTGTTTCTGCTGGGTGTGCAGAGAGAAAATGCTACGGCCCCTAACTCTGAGTCAGAGAGGCAGGGATCGACACACAATTGTGCTGTTTCCTGATTATAGAAGCCCTGCAGTGTAATTCTGTTTCTTCTGGCTGTGCAAAGTGAAAATATGCCGATCCCTTAGTTTGAGTGAAAGGCAGGAATGCAAGCTCTATGAATAAGGCCGACCGGAGGGGGGGGGGGGCGGCAGAACAGAATGTAAATGAGCTCTGTTAGTGAAATGCAAGGAGGAGGGATCCGACCAGCACTGGATGTCAGTGTAAACAGAAGATAAGGGATCCTGTGATAAGACAGCTTTGCTAATGACATTAATTGCTTGTTTTCACTGTCCCCTTATTCTGAAGACCATTTAATGAAATGATACAACCCCTTTAACCCCTTAAGGACCCTGCGTTTTTTTTTTGTTGTTGACACGTTCGTTTCTCCCTCCTCGCCTTCCCAGAGCCATAACTATTTTATTTTTCCACCTACATAGACCTATGAAGGCTTTTATTTTGCGGGACAAGATGTACTTTCTAATGGTGTTATTCACTGTACTATAGAATATGCTGGGAAACCGCAAAAAAATTCCAAGTGGGACAAATTGTGAAAAAAAAAAAAAAAAGTATTTTCGCCATGTTTCCAGGTGTTTTGCTTTTACGGCTTTCAATCTTCTGTAAATATAATGTGTTATCTGTATTCTTCAGGTTGATACGCATCTGGCAATACTAAATATGTACGGTTATGTTTTGGTACCGTAAAAAAATTCCAAACATTTTCTATTTTTGAAATTTGCGCTGCGGCGCCATTTTGTGCGCCCAATAACTTTTTTGTACTAACACCTACGGACGTCAGTGAGGGGGCATTTTTTGCGGGCTGAAGTCTACTTATTATCGCTAGCAGTTTGGAATGCATGCAATTTGAACTTTTAATACCTTTTTTTGTACTTTAAAACTTTATTTTTTTTTCACTGTAACATTGAGTCCCCCTCTGGTGCTTGACCACTAGGGGGCACGACTGTTAATACAGTCTAATGCATTGCATAGACAATGCATTAGACTGTCCCAAGATGGCCGGAAGTGAGGCAAATCGGAACATGGCAGTGACGGGAGCCTTCACAGGGCTCCCCACTGCCGTGTCCGGGTGTCCGGCACCGATAGTCATTCATTCAGAAGCCGCGGCCATCTTTGCCACGGTGTCTGACGGGTTAAACAGCGCCAGCAGGCGACGCCACACGCCGGCGCTGTTACTGTCGGTTGTTAGCGGCGATCAGCCGCTAACACCCGGCGGCTGTGCGGGGTGTCACTATATCTACAGACCTGTTGAATCTCTCCTGATAGGCTGCCAGTGCTGGTCGCTACAGCTACAGACCTGGTTTCCTCAGCAGGTCAGTAGAAGCCAGTAAACACACCCCTCAATTCAAAAATGAAACAGGACTGAGGTAAGATGAATCAATGTAGTGAGACAACCCCTTTAAGCACTAGGCCTGAAAAGGCATTAATGACCAGCTGGACAATTTAGTTTTTTTAAGTTATGCAGTTGTATGTGGCAGAAGTTTTTTTTGTGGGATGCACAGTTTAAGTTAAATAAATTACTCCAAAATTTTTTTGTATTTTGTTTTTGCAGCGAACATAAAAAAAATGTTTTTATGCTTTTTTTTTTTTTTTTTAAACCATTAACATTTTACACAAAATATCCTGTTAGATGAATCCTAAAGGTTATTACAGTTGTGTGGATACCCAATATGTAGGTTTTTTTTGTGCAATGTACAATCATTTTTGTATTAAATATTTGTTTCTATTTTTTTAATACCATTAAGGGATAACTAACACAATTTTTTTTTTTTTTTTTTTACACTTCGTAATGTATTAGCAGACTCCTGTATACTCCTCCATGCTAATACATTACAATCTGTGTCAGTATGACATAGGCTGCAGTCAGGGCAGCACACAGAGTGCCCTTACTTCAGGTTTGTTATAAAGACAGGGCTGAGGCTACTCTAGGTCCCCAGGGCTGACTGTACAGACATTCCTCGGGCTCCATCGGGTCACTGGGAGTCCTGATGACCCATTGAAGCAGGGAAATCCCCCTGGATCATGCCATGGTTACAGACCACAGCAATCAAAGAGCTAAACGCCAGGGATCAGAGGTTTCCTCCGGACCCTGGTGTTAACAGAGACTGCTCTAGGAATTGACCTTTGATATATTTAAACATATTTATTATGTCCCCCCAAAGCCGTCTTCTCTAAACTAAATAACCCTAATCTTGCTAATCTCTCTGGGTATTGTAGTCCACCCAGTCCTTTTATTATTTTTGTTGCCCACCTTTGTACCTGTTCAAGCTCTATAATGTCTTTCCTGTGAACTGGTGCCCAAAACTGTACACAATATTCCATGTGTGGTCTAACCAGTGACTTGTATAATGGGAGAATAATGTTCTCATCATGTGCATCTATGCCTCTTTTAATACAACCCATGATCCTATTTGCTTTGGCAGCTGCTGCCTGACACTGGCTGCTACAATTAAGTTTACTGTCCACCAGGATTCCCAAGTCCTTCTCCATGTCACTTTTTCCCAGCGTTTAACAAGAAATCATGTAATACATTTTTCTCCCCATGTGCATAACCTTGCATTTATCTGTGTTAAAAAATCATCTGTAATTTCTCTGCCCAGGCCTCCAACTAATCCAGATCCCTTTGTAATAACACATTATCCTCTATTTTGTTGATTACTTTACAGAGCTTAGTATCATCTGCAACGATTAATAGTCTACTGCGCAATCCCTGTGTAAGATCATTAATGAGTATATTAAAGAGAATAGGGCCCATTTACAGAGAATGGATGGGAAAAAATGGGGGTACAAGAAGTATACCTGTACCTAACTTACATGTTACAGGGGTTCAGTGTCCTGCCTCACATATGACCTCACCAGTGTCAAACTGGGGTGCCTGAGCCGGCCAGTGGAGTTGGGGCCCATTCTAGAGCTACAGTACACGACTCCTGCTCTCTGCCTTTCTCCCTGGAAAACAACCCCAGGTCTGCTATCCTCAGGGGCCACCATGCCACTTGGGCTTCCCCCTGCGTGCCTGTGGGCTACTCTAAGCCTGGACCTCACTCACCTTTCTAGAGTTCCTCTCTACGCACTGGATACTATTGTATACATGGAAAAAGACTTGTTTGCCTGAATTACAATGGAACAACTCACAAAGCTTTTGTATTCTCTGCTGTAGATACCAACACAACCTCATGTCATACCCCAGGCAACAGGAGAAACTGGCCATTCCCTACAGTTATGGAAAAACAAACACAACCGGCCCCTCATGTGGCAGCCATTACAGCACTCGGCACAGTCCCGTCTATGATGGAGCCATGACTGCTGTATCCATTCCTAAAGCAATAAAAGCAGAGCCTATGAGCCACCATGGCTATCAAACAAGACTCTAAAGAAGCATTTATGCCATCTGCAATACATGAAAAAAACTGATTTTTTTATGTATTATAGATAGCATAAATGCTTCTTTAGAGGTTTCCATGTATTGTATAGACCTTTTAGCTGATGGTGTGCCACTGGTATTGGAATATATATATATATATATATATATATATATATATATATATATATATATATATACACACACCGCAAACATGCCAGTGTTACCCAGGTTCACATTGTATTTTTCAGAAATGTTTTTTTTGTGCAGAACTATACGTTGCATTTGGCATATATTGCTTTTAATTTATATAGGAAGGAATGGATGCCTCCATTTTGGTCTTTTGCACCCCGCCCACCTCCACAGGTTGCTAGATCAGTGCAGTATGCTTATAAGGTTGGTGCTTTTTTTCCTCTCTGGATTATGGAGGTCTGTTGACCCAAATGAGAAGTCTGAATTGGACTCAGATGAGAGGTAAAAATAGAGTAGGACCACCCGCCTTGAGATCCCGTTGGAAGTCGGGAGTGGCTTAAACATTTTTTGATCAAAACGTGTGAACTAAGAATCTCAAAGTTTTTTTCATGTATTGAGCCATCATGACTCTAAACCTGTCCTTCCCCATTTTTACACAGTGCTGGAGGCGGCCATCAATATTCGATGGGTCAAAACCCTCTTTAAAAATCACACATCTATAAACGATACAACGTTCAGGTCTGACCGGCTGCAGCCGCCACGTGCCTCTGCCATTCAAGCCTCTTCCTTCTGAATGGTGACGTCACTGCGGGGAGCACTGGAGCTACGGTGGGGGCTGCAGAGGGGAGGACAGGTGATTTCACCTTATTCGTGGCCCATACAGCTGTGTATGACGAGTTCCTAAACAGCCGGAGTGCACAACTTTCTCTGACCCAAGGGCCACGTTGTCATATTGTACCTCACCCAGGGGCCACAGTAAGTCTTAGAGGGTTAGTCCTCATCTGAGACCTTTATGGGACTTCAATTGTAAATATCCAAAATGGCTGAGAAGTCTTGGTCCTACTTTAGGGACTATCAGAGATCAGAATGGGGGAGCCCTGCTCGATGCTCCAGAAACAGAACATTAGGCTCCTATTGTCACTGTAGTTTGGGGGTCACAGAAGTGGCTGCTTCACAACTAAGGGCTTGTCCCCATGGCACAGGTTTACAGACGGTTTTCGGATTTGAAAGCCATCTGTAAACCGACTGTCAACCTTTTATATTGACTTTAATGGAAAATCCGTGCAGCTGTCCCCAATGCACGGATTTTCTGCCGGATGGTTTTTGACACCACCGCTGCTCCGGTTTTCGGGTGGAACATGAACATGTCCGGACGAAGGGGGAGGGCTTGAACCCGCAAACAGCGGAGAAAAGCCATCCCCATGCATGCCAAAAAAAAGACTAAATACCGGTGTAAAGGCACCCTGACAGAGAACTCCACACACATACTGTATACTGTATAGCCACCTCTCCAACTCATCTCCTCCTCAGGAGTCTGGAACCCATCAGACATTTTCACGGTTTATCTTGTGGTTATTTCATGATTGTGTCAGAGGAAGAAATCCAAGGATAATACCGAAACAGCTAAAGGTTACTCATTTAGGTTGTATAAAATAGTATATACAGCCCCATAGTGCCAGCAATACAGCATCCACCACAACAGACAGACAGACACCCTGCTCAGCGGGATTCCAGGGAGGGGGGTCAGTAGACCCCGTGATCAGGCGGAGTCCAGGGGAGGGGGGGTGAGACAGACTCCTGTCCAGCGGCACTCAGGGGGGGGGGGGGGGGGGGGGAGGGGGTGGTCAGGCAGACTCCCCGCTCAACGCAAGTCGGGGGGGGGGGGGGGGGGGGGGGGCGTGGTCAGACTGACTCCCGTTCAGCGGCAGTCCGGGGGAGAGGGGCGGGGGTCAGACTGACTCCCCGTTCAGCGGCAGTCCGGGGGAGAGGGGCGGGGGTCAGACTGACTCCCCGTTCAGCGGCAGTCCGGGGGAGAGGGGGCGGGGGTCAGACTGACTCCCCGTTCAGCGGCAGTCCGGGGGAGGGGCGGGGGTCAGATGACTCCCGTTCGCGGCAGTCCGGGGGGAGAGGGGCGGGGGTCAGACTGACTCCCCGTTCAGCGGCAGTCCGGGGGAGAGGGGGGGGCGTCAAACTGACTCCCCGTTCAGCGGCAGTCCGGGGGAGGGGGGGGGGTCAGACTGACTCCCCGTTCAGCGGCAGTCCGGGGGAGAGGGGGGGGGGGGGTCGACTGACTCCCGTTCAGCGGACAGTCCGGGGGGGGGGAGGGGGGGGGGGGTCAGACTGACTCCCCGTTCAGCGGCAGTCCGGGGGAGGGGGGGGGTCAGACTGACTCCCCTTGAGCGGCCGTACGGGGGAGGGGGGGGGGGGGGGTCAGATTGACTCCCGTTCAGCGGCAGTCCCGGGGGAGGGGGGGGGGGGGGGGTCAGACTGACTCCCCGTTCAGCGGCAGTCCGGGGAGAGGGGGGGGGGGGGTCAGACTGACTCCCGTTCAGCGGCAGTCCGGGGGAGAGGGGGGGGGGGTCAGGGTGACTCCCCGTTCAGCGGCAGTCCGGGGGAGAGGGGGGGGTCAGACTGACTCCCGTTCAGCGGCAGTCCGGGGGAGAGGGGCGGGGGGTCAGACTGAAATCCCCGTTCAGCGGCAGTCGGGGAAGGGAGGGGGGGGGGTCAGACTGACTCCCCGTTCAGCGGCAGTCGGGGAAGGGAGGGGGGGGGGGGTCAGATGATCCCCGTTCAGCGGCAGTCCGGGGAAGGGAGGGGGGGGGGTCAGACTGACTCCCCGTTCAGCGGCAGTCCCGGGGGAAAGGGGGGGGGGGGGGGTCAGGAAATGACTCCCGTTCAGCGGCAGTCCGGGGAAGGGAGGGGGGGGGGGGGGGTCAGACTGTCCCCGTTCAGCGGCAGTCCGGGGAAGGGGGGGGGGGGGGGGGGGCTCAGACTGACACCCCGTTCAGCGGCAGTCCGGGGAGGGAGGGGGGGGGGGGGGGGGTCCCGACTGACTCCCGTTCAGCGGCAGTCCGGGGGAAGGGTGGGGGGGGGGGTTCAGACTGACTCCCCGTTCAGCGGCAGTTTGGGGGGTGGGGTGGGGGGGGTCGACTGACTCCGTTCAGCGGCGTCTGGGGGATGGGGTGGGGGGGGTCAGACTGACTCCCCGTTCAGCGGCAGTCAGGGGGATGGGGTGGGGGGGGTCAGACTGACTCCCCGTTCAGCGGCAGTCTGGGGGATTGGGGTGGGGGGGGTCAGACTGACTCCCCGTTCAGCGGCGTCTGGGGGATGGGGGGGGGGGGGTCAGACTGATCCCCGTTCAGCGGCAGTCCGGGGAAGGGTGGGGGGGGGGGTCAGACTGACTCCCCGTTCAGCGGCAGTCCGGGGAAGGGAGGGGGGGGGGGGGTAGATGAACTCCCCGTTCAGCGGCAGTCCGGGGGAGGGGGGGGGGGGGGTCAGAATGACACCCCGTTCAGCGGCAGTCCGGGGGAGGGGGGGGGGGGTCAGACTGACTCCCGTTCAGCGGCAGCCCGGGGGGAAGGGGGGGGGGGGGTCCCACATCCCCGTTAAAGCGGCAGTCCGGGGAAGGGAGGGGGGGGGTCAGACGGGACCCCCCGTTCAGCGGCAGTCTGGGGGAGGGGGGGGGGGTGTCAGACAGACCTGTAGAACCCCTCTATCCTCATGCAGATAACAGGGCGATGGCCAATGTTGCCCACAGATGTAGGAAATAATCTATGTGTACACAGTGACCCCCGGCCGGGACAGTGACTGATGACATTCCAGTGATCCTCACACTTGCTGCAGCTGACGATCGCCGTCTACACCACAAAGAATCCATGACAATCAGCCCGAGCCTCTTGTCCCAGGGATAAGACTAATGATACATAATTACTAGCGACACTAAACTTCTCTGTCGGAGCCGGACACCACTGCGATCACATCGGCGAGCCTCCATGGACGATGAGATCGGGGGAGAGCTGGATACCGACTCTGTATACACAGCCATAGACATCGCTTCACGACCCCGCAGCCGGAGGGTCGGTGGTGGTCAGCACAACAGCCGCCGCACTTACCCCGCCGATTGCGCAGCCAGCGATCCTCACAACCGTCTCCACCTCACTCCACCGTCTGCCACTGCCGGATCTTGTATTTCCGCCTTCTTGCGCAGGTGACATGGAGTCACGTGTACTGTCGTGACGTGTCACTTCTCTAACTAGTAGAACCGGCTGCCGCCATGTTTGATTCTGGCAAAAAATCTCAAACGTGCCTAGAACTCTGAGAGCGATGAATGATACGGAGGAGATATCACAGGGAGGAGAGGCTACCTACTGCATGCAAGCACAGATGACGTGGAACACGCACAGCAGCCAATCAGAGGCCAGCTTGTTGCGTTCCAGTGCCAGTCGGAAAATGAAAGCAGTGGTCTGATTGGTTGCTTTGGACAATAGCTCTTCTGGCAGCCCTGCCTGTATGTGTTATTAGACCATACAGAGCTTATGCAGGGGATGCCGTTATAGGACACTGTTCACATTTGCATTGAATATACACAGTAGACTGTCTTGCTGTGTTTTCAGTCACTTATTATTCTTTTTCAAAGTCACAATGTATAAATCTTTGAAAACATGAATTCACCTCCATTTTTCCTGTAAATTGGCGCAGTGTGCGCTTAACGACACATTTTATATGCGCATTTTTGGTGCAAAACTGCCATATAAAGTTTGCCGCATTACACTCTATGCACCATACACAGTTTGCTGCATTACACTCTATGCACCATACAAAGTTTGCCGCATTACTCTCTATGCACCATATAAAGTTTGCCGCATTACACTCTATGCTCCATACAAAGTTTGCCGCATTACACTCTATGCTCCATACAAAGTTTGCCGCATTACACTCTATGCTCCATACAAAGTTTGCCGCATTACACTCTATGCACCATACAAAATTTGCCGCATTACACTCTATGCACCATATAAGTTTTGCCGCATACACTCTTTGCACCATATAAAGTTTGCCGCATTACACTCTATGCTCCATACAAAGTTTCCCGCATTACACTTATGCTCCATACAAAGTTTGCCGCATTTACTCTCTTATGCACCTTCAAAGTTTGCCGCATTACACTCTATGTACCATACAAAGTTTGCCACATTACTCTCTATGTACCATAAAAAGTTTGCCACATTACACTCTATGCTCCATACAAAGTTTGCCGCATTACACTATGCTCCATACAAAGTTTGCCGCATTACACTCTATGCTCCATACAAAGTTTGCCGCATTACACTATGCTCCATACAAAGTTTCCCGCATTAACTCTATGCTCCATACAAAGTTTGGCGATTACACTCTATGCACCAAACAAAGATTAGCGCATTACACTCTATGCTCCATACAAAGTTTGTCAGATTACACTATATACTACATACAAAGTTTGCCGCATTACACTCTATGCTCCGTACAAAGTTTGCGGCATTACACTCTATGCACCGTACAAAAATTTGCCGCATTACACTCTATGCACCGTACAAAAGTTTGCCGCATTACCTCTATGCACCGTACAAAGTTTGCCGCATTACACTCTATGCACCATACAAAGTTTGCTGCATTACACTTTCATTCATACTGTCGTATTATAGACTCCTCTATATCTATTTAGAACTGGTGTGTCGGTGGCAAGTTCCAAAAGTGGTGCATGTGAATTCATATAGAAGTCTTCCATAGTGTGGTAGACTCAAGTTTCAAATGCCAAGTCCATGTGCAGTCCATAACAGAGGAGTAGCAGGCGGTGAGCGAGAAGCATGCCTATGCAACGTTTTAAAGAAATTAACCCTCCTTCCCAAGCATTGGTATTGTGTCCTCAGGGTGGTTTAAAGGGGATGCATCGCTTCATCAGTTCCACTGTTCTCTTGAAGCTTGATTCTCTCAGTTCCTGGGAAAACCAGAGGCGTTTCTTCCCCCCTTTAGCTGGGGGTTTTTTAACTGAAGGGGGATGACATCATCCTCCCCCCTTATGTTCATGGGTCGCTCCCAAGTCAGTGTTCCCTTCCCTCTCTGAGTCCACATGTCACTGTCCTCTCCATATGCAGTTTTTATTTTGTAAGAGCTGTTTAATACCCCCAGGCTGCATTCAGTCTAGACAGCCTTCTTATGAACTGATCTCTTCTCCTCTCTGAGAACACTGATCTCTCTCCTTTTCACAGTGGAGGTTTGTTACAGTTGAATCCAGTTTCTATGAACTCCTCCAGAGCACAGATCTGTCTCCTTCTATGCAGGAGCATTAGGCACTGAGGCACAATTCTGCTGTTTTCTGATTATAGATGCAGCTTCAGTGTCAATGAGGAGCTGGTGGCTGTGCAGATTGAAATGTTGCTGGCCCCTTACACGCAGGAGCATTAGGCACCAAGGCACAATTCTGCTGTTTTCTGATTATAGAAGCAGCTTCAGTGTCAATGAGGAGCTGGTGGCTGTGCAGAGTGAATTGATGCCGGCCCCTTATTCTGAGTGAGAAAGGCAAGAATGCGCGCTCCTGTGAATACGACTGGGGGCCAAACAATGTAAATTAGTCGAGCCGTCAGCCAATGAAATGAAAGGAGGTGGGATCTGACTGGTACTGGGGAACAGTGTTTACTGAAACAGAAGATAAGGAATCCTGTGAAAACAAGACAGCTTTGCTAATGACATCCATTTGCAAAGTTGCTTGTTTACACTGTCCTCTAATTCTGAAGACCATTTAATGAAATGATACAACCCCTTTAGAGGGGTTTTGCCAAGAAGTGAGTTCCTTACCTCTTATCTGCTCAGGAGAGAAGATTGACTCAGCATGCTGTGTCACGGGGGAGAGGGAGGGGGCTGAGAGGGAGCAGGGAGCGTCTGCAATGTTTACTCAAATAATTACGTTACAACCAGTGGATTCTCTATACAAAAGACACTGACTCATTCAGTGCTTTTTCTCCCCAGTCCCTTGCAAGCTCCTTCATGTTCCCTATCATCAGATAAGAAGTGCAGAAAACACAAGCAAGGCCATATAATCTCCTGTCATTGTCCTTGTCATTTATAATGTAAACTGTGAGGAAACTAAGGGCATATAAAAAAAAACTGTAGCTCTCAGAGGCTTCACTTTTTGTAATCACATATATTTAGAAAAGTGATTAAATACCCATCTTTGGAGGATCCCACATCAACATTACATCGTGGCAAAACCCCTTTAAGTACCACACATATCATCATCTCAAAATTGGTGAAAATGCCACACAATATTATATTTATACAACACAAACAATTAAATTCTCACAGAAACACTTTAAAACTAAGATTTTTTTTCATCCCTTTGGCGATAGTGACTCTAACTTCACTATCCAGTATGCCAAACTTTGTAACAGGCGTATGCTGGCTTGTTCAGGATTCTTGCAATTTACCTAATTCACCTTAAGGCCATGTTCACACGGCTTAAAATGGGCCGTATTTCGGTCCGTAATTACGCGCCAAAGTGCGCCAATTACGGGCCGAAAACGGCCCATTCATTACGGTAATCCACAGTTTTCATTAGAGAACTATGGATTACGTTCTCTCCGCCGGCGAATCCGACGGGCGGGGAGATAATTCACCTGTCACTTTCTAGCGGCGTATACGCGCCGCTAGCAGTGATAGACAATGGGCCGGCGAAGTGCCGGACCCCTGCTTACTCCCCGCTACCCGCCCCGCCCCGTCACACGGTAATTGCGGGGCGTAATTACGTCCGCAATTAGCCGTGTGAACATAGCCTAACAACTCTGATACCCCATGAGGAGCCTCAGCAAGGTGCTGCGCAACTGTGTTCTCTGCAAGCCTCTTTTGCTCTATATTGGATCATTTGTTATTCTGTCACCTGTCTCATGTATGTTTGTATGTCCATATTGCAGACCTGTGTTCATTCAGACGCACTGTAACCGCCTGCTCGTTTGTTCAGTATAGATTTTCCCATATGGGCATTTCAATAAATATATGACTTGTGTACTATTGCAGGTACTGCAGAAAACAGTTAACCCAATTTAAAAGATAACATTTATTTGAGTTGATTACAAGAAATGTCCCATAAATGTATGATAAAAACTCAAACACTTCGTCATATGAGTAAACCTATAGGTTAAAGGGAACCTGTCACATAGGTTATGCCCCCCTTGCTGAGGACAGCACAAGCTAGTGTCAGACCTGCTGTTTCCAGCGCTGTGTCCCTTATTCTGTAAGATGCAGCAGTTTTAGAGCATTTACTCCTCAAATCTTATTCATGAGCAGGTGTTAGCCCCGCCCACTGACAGTTATTCACATGTTTCTACCTATTCAAAGTAATAAGTTTATCAGTTGAGGTGGGCGGGGCTAGCCTCAGATGGGCGGGGTTTGAAAAAACTGACTCTTTGAATGACTCTTCTGACAGAAAACTGCAGATTTGAGCATTAAATACACGAAAACTCCAGCATCTTACAGAATAAGGGACACAGCGCTGGAAACAACATGTGTGACACTAGCTTGTTCTGCCTTCATCAAGGGTTCTCTTTAAATAGATAACCTAATGAGGTGTATAAACGCTGCAATATATACATCAAATAGTGGGTGACTTAAATATACCCCTATGTCTAACTCGGGGTAATCGCCTCAATAAAAGGTCTCTTCATCATTGGGTGCCGCAAGGTTTTATCATACACGCTAGGTGGTGTACCAGCCAGGGGTATTTACCCCACACATCAGGATACTTTCTTAGGGTAGGACCACACAGCATAGACAAAATACCAGTCTGATTCTGTCTTAAGAATCCGGCCGGTATTTTGTCGTCTTTTGAATAGTTTTGGGAGACGTTACTGTCACCTGTTTGCCGATTTGCCTGTCCTCCTCAACAATTTAATTGCACATCCACCTGAAAAGCGGGCGGAAGATTGTGCATGTTCTGAGTTTTTCGGAACGCCGGGGGTGTAAAAATCCATCCAGCTGAAAATCCGTTCAGTGTAAACAACTGAGTGGATTTTCTATCAAAGTCTATGTGATTGGTTGACAAACCTTGCCATGTGGACGTACACTTAGGGAAAGTTCACATGGCTTAATTACGGCGGGTGTTCGCGGAGTCGCACTGATCGGCGTGTGCTCCCGCGACGCGGAGGGGCTGGTAGCCCGGGCCCCGTGAAGCTTACTCACGGGGAAAGCATGCGAATAAATGATTTTGTCATTTATCTCCCGGGGTAAAATCCGATGGTTTGTACGACTGGGGGAGAGGAGGCGTATCCATGTTCTCTATGAGCTGGGATTACTGAAATGCTGGGGCGCCTTTCGCTCGTATTAGAGCGCAGTACGCCATGAATTACGTAGCGAAATGCGCCCCAAAATAAGCCGTGTGAACATACCCTAAGGCTAACACTTTTGTTTATCTTTTCTGGTCTGTCCCTGAGGAACCCTTCTTGCTGGAAGCTTGAAATGCATTGGGACTTTTTTTGCATTTATGGGACCCTATTTTGTTTTCATCGGACATTTTTGAATGGGTGTTTCTTGGAAATAAGGGTGTTCTATGGTTACTCTTCTGTAATGGAGCTGCCTTTATTGGGGCGATGACCCTGATGGTAGGCAGGGTCAGTAGAGGGTTAGAGATAGGGATATATTCAAGTCACCCTCTTATTTGGTCCTGGTCTAAAACCCGAAATTTTGGGAAAAGGGTGGCATCTGAAAATTAAAGCGGTCCTTAGGACTCCCGTGCTGCAAATCGTGAGATTGGGTTTTACCACCCACCATTTGACGTGTATATTGTGGCTTTTATACACCCCATTAAGTTATTTATTTTTTCTATAGGTTTACCTATATGAAGAAGTGTATGAGTTTTTAGCATACTTTTTGGCAACATTTCTTTTAATCAACTCTAATAAATGTTTTGTTTTAGGATAGTTAGGGAATGTTCACACGGCTTAATTTCGGCACGCATTTGTGCGTTTTTGCGTTTCGAGCGAGTCCCCGCGCCAAATTAGGTAATCCAAAGCCTCATAGGAACTATGGATTACACCTCGTCCCCCTGCACCTACAATACGATCATTTGTACGCATGGGGAAATAAGTGACATGTCAATTATTCGCAGCGATTACGCGTCACGAGTAATGCATGTCAATGGGGCTGGCGGGCTAAAGCCCCCCACCGCCCGTGCTTTGGCGTTCGCGCCCACGCGGACTCCCCCCAAACCCTGCGGTTTTGCGTGTGTACTGTATGGCCGAAATTTCGCCCTGTGAACAGTTGGGGTTTTGATGGTTTATTTTTGGGAAAATTTTTTCTATTAGGGAATCCCCTTTGGATGGTCTTCAGTGGATTTTGGAGGGTTTTTTGGGTTTGAAAAAACCGTCTTTTTAAACCGACTGTCAACTTTTACAGGACTTAAAAAAAGAAAATCTGGCAGAGTTTCACCTCACAGATTTTCGCCCGCTGGTTTTTTTTTCACCCCGGGGATAAACCCAAAAACTGTTCATTTTTCGGGGGGAAAGAACAGTTCAATGTGAAGGGGGAGGTGGTCCGCAAATGCAAAACAAGAGCCGACTCCTTTCCATGGAAAAAACGACGAAATACTAGTCGGATAATCCGACCGGTATTTTGTCATTACCGTGTGAATGGACCATTAGGCTATATTACAAAAACACGGTTTTGGGTCGATTTTTTGGGGAGTTCAGTATTTAATCCACGAAATCGACTGAACCCCTTTAGCCCAAATAGAAAATCCGTGCTTAGTCTACACAGAAGTTTTTTTTTGAAGGTTTTCCCAAAAAATAAAATGTCCCTGGAAATATAGAACATGTTGTATATTCTGCTGGATTGATTTCAGATTCCCGCAGCCCCAATGTACTGGGCCGCCAGTACATTGGGTAAGAAGAAATCATCTCCAAAATGAGAAAAATGTTGTTCA
>JAODAL010064120.1:0-18890 GCA_025379985.1 Phyllomedusa bahiana
GTTTAATGGTTTTCAACTTTATTACAATTAATGGCACATTTTTTTTTTACAGATATTTCTCATAATAAATTGTCCTAAAGGTAATTCTCAATATTTCTTTAAACAATGCTGTCAGTTTATTTTATATTAAAACATGTTTTCACAAAATTATTAAAATTATCTTCTTTTTTACTCTAATTTATCTATACATGAACCTCTGTGATTGTATATGACCCCCCACTCCCTTTTGCAAAAAATCTTACTGACCTCACTGCTCTGAGATCAGGTAGACCTTTGGATGACACCTCATGACCTTGATCATCAATTTGCTTCAAATATCTCTGGTAGTGAAAAAAAATATTTTCACTTTTTTGATGGGTCGGGTCATAACAAAACAGATTTTAAAGGATCAAAGGGTCCTTGGGGGGGAGGGGGTGGAAGTTGGGTTTTTGGGGCAGTTGCCCCTTTTTTGCCACATCATAAAACCAACCCCTAAATGCAATAAAATTTAGCCAAATAAATCCAATAAACAATGCTTGCTTAGCCCTGCATATTTAAGGGACAAAAAATATACGTTTACACATTAAACAAATCCATATATACAACCTTTTATCCTGGTCTAAGTGAAGGCTCTTGTCCTCACATTTTTTTATTGTATTTTGTATATTGTAAAGGGAATAGCGCCCTTAAAGGAAGGATCATCCCCAAAGGTGGCTGGGCCAGTGGCAACTATTGTTGCTGAGTAGTTTTTAAATGGGGGTTCGGGCCCGGGTTTTTTATGGAGCAACCAAACCGGGAAAAAAAGGTTTGGCTCCAATCTCCACCGGGGGGGGGTTTTTGTTTTGGGACCTAAAACCCAAAAGGTGTGGGGTGTGTGACCTGGGCCCTGTGCACCAGTCAGGGGGGACATTTTCATTTATGTTTCTTACCTGCCTGGAGAAAAAAATTGTTATTTCACTGTGGTTTTTTTTTTGAAAAAAGCTATGTATGAGTTGTAAAATTGTGGACTTTATATAAAACTTAAACATAGCTTAAACATATAATGCACACAGTGAAATAATAAGTCATTTCTCCATATATTATTTGGTTTTTGTGTGTTATATTATATTTATATATATAATTTAAATTATATATATATATATATATAAAAAATATAATATTAAAATATTGTGTGATAATATTTTATATAAAAAACACACAAATATTTTTTCATGGGTACATTTTGCCCTAACAATGTAGTTTTATATATTATTATATAAATAATATAAAAATAATTTATATTAAAATATATATATATAATATAATAATATATTTTTTAAATTTTATATATAAAATTTTTTTTTTAATTAATTTTGATATATATTTTTTTTAATTAATATATTTGTTTTATTTTTTAAATTAATATATAGTTTTAAATATATATTAAATATATGTTTGTTTTTTTTTATATTAGTAAAATTTTTATATTATATATATATATATATATATATATATATATATAATATATTTAAAATTATATATATATTAATGCAATTTGACCTCAATTACATAAATCAAATATATTGGGACATTGTAGGCAAAGCACCATAACCCTTACAAAATTTTGTACTGTTCAAAATTATTTTTGACTCTTAGAGATAAAAGATCCGAAATTAAAATACCCCAAAAATCCCCAGCCCTGTTCTTAGATTTATAATAGGGCCCCCCCAAAATTAGGGGCATTTTTTAGGGTGCCCCGGCACTTTGTAAGCGCCTTGGGTGGGGGTGGAGGGTGTTTGAGGGGTTTTACACCACAACTCTATATTCTCACATCTATACCGGGGGAAAAGGGAAATAGGCACATTACTGCTGGAACACCGACCAAGTTAAGGTGGTTAAATAGTTTTGTTTTGGAGTAAAAGCAACCCCAATCTAAGACCCCGAGTAACCGGTTCATACATTCTGGCGCATTCAACACTACTAAGGTGCAATAAAATTGTCATTTGGGCACCAACATTCATACAGGTCACCCTTAGTTTTCATGAATCCAATTCATATGTGCATGTATTTTTATATCCACAGAGAAGAATGGATCTGAACTGGGCATCACTGTGTTTGAAGTCATCGAGACAGCTAACAAAGGTGAGTCTTTTATTGAAGATGCCAAAAAGTGGACTTCTTATGTTATAGAGAGGTTGGGGATATAGGTAAATTTTTGTGCTCCTGGAATATGTGACTAATAGATAATAGGAATATCCTCTTCTGGAGGGTCTTTAGCTGCATCAGATGGAGGGAGTGTGACTGCAGGATAAAACTTCATAGGGTTTGTTTGTAGTTTGCATCCATGGAGACACATATTTCTGTATATGAGCTGTATACACAACAGTGGTAGATATTTCATCTAGTTTTTGTGTAGATGATTAATTTTTTAATTTAAAATGAAATTGGGAGGAATAGAAATGCTTTCCCCCTAAGACAAAAGGGTGATATGAAAAAAGTTTTCTATCTTCGTTAGGTCCCAGTGTTGCGAAGGAGGGCCGATTTTGCCCTGAGTGTCAACGTTTTGCTACAAAAGTGAAGCAGAGGTGGAACAAGAACACAAATGGAGTTGCCCAAAATTTACCATCGTTTTACTCAGATTTTAGTAAGTCCCTTTGTGTTTGTGAGGGGTTTTTTTAAAATTTGTTGCTTGTTGTAACCTACACAACAAAATTTTGGGGTGAGCTGCAGGAATTGATATTTGTGAATGTTTACACAGTCAGCTATTCTCTTATCAACTAAACTTTGAATTCCTTCATTTTCAGCTAAAAATCAGTTTTAAATCTTGTTTAAGTGGGGCCCTTGGGTTTTTGAAGTGATGCCCCTGTGTCCCAAATTTGTTAATCGGGGTCAGATCGGACTATAATCTTTATAGTTAGGAAGGGTAAGGGGGTTACATACTTAAAGGGGACGTTCTATATTTACAACGCCCTGCTATTGGGACCTGTCTGATACAGCCCTTTCAAGCCTGCAATACCGGCAACCCTTTTGGAAAAAACTGGTGCGGGTTTTTCAAACAAAGGACACGTGATAAATCTTTAAAACCCCTCACAAATACCCAAGAGCGGTGGTCACGTTTAGCCTGGGGTATTGGGGGAATGGGTGGAAAGGGCTGTTCAGAAACTATTTCTGGTGCATTTATTCTGTAGAGGGATTTTCTAGTTCTATGTGCGCAAAGCTTAGTTACAGTAAAATAGAAAGTTCTGAAGGTGTCTAAAACAGCTCATGTTTCAACTGTTCAGTATTGTTCAGAGAATAAAACCTGTCTCAGTTAGCTTTACACACCACTAATAACCATTTCCTAACCGGGTTTCCCCCCTCCCCCTTACACACACACACACACACACACACACACACAACACAAAAACCCACACACACACACACACACCACACACACACCTAATTCGTTTAAAGCACATTTTCTTTTTTGGTTTTTTTGTAAATTTATTCTTTTTTCTTTTCTGTATATATTATTTTTAATGAGTTTTTTTTTTACTATTAGTTTATGTTCTCTTTAACACAAGCAGTGCCCAGATTATGAATCAAATCTGTTCTATAGGTTTTTTACGTTTAATTTGTATGAAACGAACGGTACTTTTTATTAATTAAAAAAACTTTTTTGGTGCCCAAAAACTTTTAAATTCCCTACGTGGTTAAAAGAGTCTTTGGGGGACTGGGTACGGTTCATGTGTTGCTTTTTATCACGAAAGGGGGTTGGGGGGATCTCCTACATGGGGAATGGGTGGCCAGTTGTTCTTTTCCCAAACACCAACCCTTTAAATGGCTGCGACCCAAATTCCTTTTCTGAAAATTGGGTCGACCCCCTTTGGGTTTAGCACCCTTTTTCTTTATTATGCTTGGGAAGATGTGGTCATCCAACCCTGAATGCGTTTTTGGTTATTAAAAAGACAGGGACTGCTTAAAGTTTTTTTATTTTATATATTTATATAATATATATTTTATTAAAAACACATACCCCACACTAATTCGTGGTGAAAGATAAAACATGCGTAAGATCTTCAAGAGGAATGTTAAATTCTACTTTGACTGTGAAAGGGGGATATTTTTTAAAATCTTTTTTCTTTACACGATGCTTTCTTATGTTGGAAGAATGGGAAAAAAGACAGTGAGTCTTAAAAATGAACCTGTAGGAGGGTTTTGGGGTCATAAAAATGAAAGTATGACGTATTGGTTTCTACCTGAGCACACCAGACAGGACCGAGAAAATAATTGACATTTATGGAAAAACGTGGATTCAGGTAACACATTTTTAAAACTAAATGCCCAAATACATAGTGTCCAGAAGAAAAACCCCGACAGCAGGGTCAAGATCCGAAACCCCCATAAACCCCCCCACATACGGTTTTTAGAATTACAATAACATTTTTTTTCTGTCCCTTCCAGATTCCAAGGATGACGTCTCAATTTTTAATGGGACCAACCTAAACCTTCCTTATGATTATTCCTCAGTGATGCATTACCACAAGTGAGTCCGTTTATCTTCGACCCCTTTTTTCAAATTATGTCATTTTCAACACCCTCAAAATTTTTTCATCATCATTTTTTTTTTTAAGTTTGTTTTTTTAATAATAGATTTCGTTTTTTTCTTAAGAGATCTGTAAGACTTTGACCAAGATATTCAGATACAAGGGTAAAGCTGCAGTATACAATGGCTTTCCCTTGGCACCCATATTCCCAGACCATCTATAGACCAGAAGGACGATGGTGACGATGTCAAACCTTATTCAGTCAATTATACTTTTATAAAGTGTTGTCTTAACTAAAGTTACCTCAGGTCCTAATTCGGAATGGTACGGTAGTGTTTTCTTAATAAGCTGTATTTTTGGATTAAGGCACATAATACCCAAGTATATACATTATTTTTTGTTGTTTTACTTTTTAAATCCTAGAAAGTTATAAAACTTTTTATTATAAACTTTTTCTACTGTTATTTTTATTCCTCCTAGGGTAATTGACTATGCGTTTGTTTGATCTCTTGGGTTGTTTTATACTGCACTACTTATGTACATCAGTCTATGTTTAACTAAGTAATATCATATTACACCTTGCAGTAGAAGCACAATACTGTCAGACCTGGGGGCTTTCATTAGGTTATGGCAACTGAATGGAAGCAACTTTATCACTGGGGGTGGGAGGCAACCAGGTGGTGGAAGGGAACATCACACCCTTTTCTAATGGTCTAGGTGCTGTGATCAAATTGACTTCAGCATCTAAATGGTTAAATGATTTGGATTGGAGTATCCCCAATTCTGACTGGTAACCTCAGGTACAAACTGTTATTAATAGCCAGCACCCACCAGATATGGAGAGGACTCAGTGAATAAGTCTGCTTCATATGTTCTTAATGCCACCATGACTTAAGAAAATGCTTTTGTGCTACATGTGTAACCAGTCTTGGATTTCTATCTCTGCCAAGGCTGAAAAAGGGCGTTCATCTCAGAGAATCTGTTATCATGCTGAACATTGATATATATTTAATTGTAACAAAACCTTATCAAAGACCTTTGCGAAAAGAAAAGTAAAGTTTAATGAATAACATTGCACTTGCCTTGATTGGAAATGCCGACATTCTATTCTTGTGCATTACATTGATGGAGTTGGACTGTCCCTGATTGCACCTAAGTCATCCTTTCCAATGAATTTTCTGTCTGTAATCCAGTTTATGCCAATTATCAATCACATTTTTGACCTCCTAATAAGTTTCAATACATTAATAGTCTAAATGCTTGCTTCATTATATTCCTCTCAGGTATGCTTTATTACATAAATCCATCATTGCCTCACTATTGTCGCAAACCTGCCTAGTGCACATTGGAAGAGATATGGGTATGACTATATTTGGATGTGTGAAAATTAATGCTTTATACCAGCTGCAAGTAAGTGGTTTCAACTATTTTTTCTCTGAGAATCTAATTATCTGATCTGTTATTTCATGTGATTTTACCACTATTTGTAACAATGTCGATTTTATACAAGAACTTTGTAGGGAAAAGGTGATGGCTCAGGCAACATTTCGAAAGTTCATTTGCAGACCAAAGTGATGGAACTGCCATTGGCTCATTAAGCTCCGAATGGGCAGGTAAATAACTATGAATTGATAAAATTAATTAACTCACACATCAGATTTTGAAATTTCATACTTGGTCTAAATTAAGGTTACTTTTTTTTTTTTTTTTCTAAATTTCATTGCAGATTTTCTACCTTAATGTTGCATTACTGACTACATCAAAGTTTGAGGTGTGAGTAAATCATCAACCTGTCTATGGAAAGACTCATGAAAATGGACCAGTGTCACTTTGTTTCGAACGGCGAAATATGTTGTAGATTTGTGAGCATGATGTCAAACTTCAGTGATTAAGCTTTATGATTTTTATATCCTGAAAAGGTGGAAAAAAACGAAGGAGGGTGTCTACATACCCTCAAACATTAGTTATCCTTTTTTGCTGAACCCAATTGGGCATATATATTTATCTTAACAAATCCTTTCAAGACATGGAAAAGAAAAAAAAAGTTTTGAACAACCATTGCACTTGTTTTGATTTAAATCCGACCCCTCCTTTTCTTGTGCATTACATTGATGGGGTTGGACTGTCCCTGATCTACACCCAAGTTTTTCCCTTTCCCTAAATTTTTCTTCTGTCATCCTTTATGCCAATTTCAATACATTTTTTACCCCCCAATAAGTTTACATACCCTTAAAATGCTAAATGTTTTTCATATTTCTTCTACAGGTATGCTTATTCCTAAATCCATCTTGCCCACTATGTCCCAAAAACCGACCCTAATGTGCCAATTGGACAGAGATATGGGATGACTATTTGGATTGATGAAAATTAATGCTCTTAAAAGCTGGTAAGTGGTTTCCTTTTCCTATTTTTTTCTGGAATCCTAAATAATCTGAGCTGGTATTTCATGTGTATTTTACCCCTATTTGTAACAATGTCCCCTTTTTATACAAGACCTTTGTAGGGAAAAGCTGGTGATGGCCTCAGGAACTTTATGGGGGAAAAGTTCATTTGCAGACCAAAGTGATGGAAACTGCCTCTGGCTCATTCAAGCTCCGAATGGGCAGGTAAAACCTATGAATATAGATAAAATTAATTAACACACAACAGATATTTTGAAACATTTCGTAGCTTGGTCTAAATTAATGGTTAACTTTTTTTTTGTTTTTTTTCTAAGATTTCATTGCAGATTTCCTACCTTAATGTCGCATCTACTGACTACATCAAAGTCTATGATGGTGTGAGTAAATCGTCACCTGTCATATTGGAGAAGACTCATGGAAATGGACCAGTGTCACTTCTGGTTTCAACAGGGCGAAATATGCTTGTAGAATTTGTGAGCAAAGACTGTTCAAACTTCAGTGAATTTAAAGCTTTTTATGAAGCTGGTAAGTGGTTAGTATTCATGAAACGGTGGTCAAAAAATATATTGCCAGTGAAAGAGCAGGAACAGATGCAGTGACCTGACAACCTCCTCAACATGTACATTCGACTTAACCTGTCCTGTTATTGAGCATGTTCAGCTTCACCAAAGTTCTAGGGTCAACTGTTATCTTATTTGTATTTCTAGCCTAAGTCCCAGTTTCTCTCCTAAATGGGTTAAAAATAAAATTTTATTTTGTTTGCCAAGTCTAGATAGCTTTAGAGGGCATTGTCCAGGATCTAATGTTTATAGCCTATGTAGGGTCACACTGGCCACCAGAGAACTAGAAGAGATTCCTGTCTGTCCAAATATGGATACAAAAATCAGCCCTAATAGAGTATGACCTCAATCAGCTGATTTTGAAGCCAATCACTTATTACTAAGATTTTTTATTAGTTGATGCACTAATCTTCTTTAAGAGAACCCTGGGCCTCATAGCAAACTTTGTGATGTCCTCCAACCACGAACATTTACCGGGACCACTTAATAGTAGTCATGCAGTTACTAGATAATACCTAGAGTACTAGAGTAAATACAGGTAGGTAGGCTGTAGGTGGGCCCTGGGTGGGTAGGTAGCTAGGCCATAGGTGGGCCCCAGGTAGCTAAGTAGGTAGGCTAAATAGCTAAATAACTCACCTCCCTGCATGTGATGAGTGGCAGGCCGGCTTCACCAAGTGGAGGCCATCATATTCAGCGCGATGATGTGACATCACTATTGGCTGACGCCTGCCAGGATTATGGCCAAAGGCGTTGGGCATATCAGGCTGAATCGTGGAGCAGAGCACTGGTGGCGCTCTAAGACCGCAAAGTCCTGGGAATCTAGGGCATTTGCCCTGCTTCTAAATGTTTGGGATACAGGGCCCAAGCATTCCGAGGCAGGATGCGCTGGGCCCCCTATGGCGGTGGGCCCAGTAGCAGACTCTATGGCGGTAGTTCTGGCCCAGCTTTAAGACCCAATATTGGTATGTCCTTCAGAATATGTACAACGATAACAAAAAAATGTACAGTACTTGTTCAGTATAGTTAGAAGCTAAGTTCCTTATGATCATTTCATCTTTGACAGTCGACGTACCGTAGATAACATGGGGTGACTATCAGTCTTTAACCAGTGAAGAATTGGAAGAGGGAAACGAAGGTATGGAGGGGGCCAGAAAGAAATCAGATTCTACCAAAACCTTATAAATAAATATGCAAAAACTTCTTGTCATCACTTAATAATATATTATGCCTTACTTTGTGTTTCAGGAGACAAATGAGATCATCAGCATTGGGAACCCGAAGATAGAGAAGACTTATTTTATTTAATACCGCTGTGGACATTTTTTTTATTAAGTAATTTGTTTAATTCCATAATCTCAACTGTTTAGTTTAATTCGTGCATTGAATAAACCACATTAAAATAATAAAAAAATCTTCGTAAAATTTTAGAATGTGCTCCTGCTTTATCAAAGAAAAAAAAACTCTTTGGACCACATACATGAAAACTGTCTAAGTCTAAGACTAGGACCTAGACAGTTTTCATGCATGTCCCCCTTAGTTACTTGAAGTTCCTGGAAGCCCCACCTCCTATAAGCCATTTATAATACGGGTGTCCGGTCATAGTGTAGTAAAGGATTTAATTATCTCTAGAGGTCTACAACAGTACAAGTGTTAGATCCAAGCAGCAGCTATATTTAAGCCTTCAGGACTTACTACTGCCTTGATCTCAATCTTATATCCCAGGATGTGCCTGTAGATAGCTTTGTACATAGACACTGTATCAGTAGCTTTCTGTAGTGGCTATTCAAGGTTCCTGTGGATGCAGTTGTGACTGGGCTCCTAGGCCAAGATGGTTTGCAAGCCCATTTATCAGACAAGTGTTGACTCTCCCTGCAATTGAAACGCCCAATCATAAACACAGCTTTGCAGCTATACTGTTAGAGCATATAGTCTATCCTTTGTCTCAGACTATTACAGCTAGGACAATACTGAAGCCTGGAAAGATAAGTAACCATTTAAGCCTTCCATTGCCCTTCTTCAGGGAGCAATACATTAACCCTTGCACTGTCTGTCTGGACCAGCAAGGTTCCTTATATGACCGCTTTAATTGCCCTAGACCACCATCAATGATCCTGATCAGAACCTTTAACTGTCCTGGTCCAGCAAAGATGCTTTTATTAACTAATACATGGTCCTTCAAACCACACACTCTGTTGTTTACTGTGTGTGTGTTTGTATCTAATATGGGGGATAAATGGTGCATCATCAGATCATCAGGTCACCAAGTAAGGTTAACATAGCCTATGCTGAGGAGTGAAGTCTATGAGCCCTCCTAGATTTCACTAGAGCCTGCTGCAAGTTCAGACAGACTTTGCTGCAGGGAGCCTCAGGTCGCTATCCACGACGTAGATCCTAGTGGTGACAGCCAATAAACTGGAAACATAGTACAGGAGGAACAGGCAAAAACATGGTCCAAGCACAATCAACAAGGTCAGGGCAGGCAGAAGGTCTGTGGCAGGAGACCAGGCAGAAGCATAATGGAAAGAAATGGAAAATTCGTATGGGACGCAAACCAATAACTGGGCAAAGGTAGCTGGGGGGTGTCCCTAAAAAGCCTATGGTCTGATATAATTGGCCGAAGACCATGGCGGCAGCGAACCCGTTACATTACAATGTTTGAACTCCTAAAAGGGTACTGGCAATTCGCATTTTTAAATGAGTCCAAGGAAAAGACTGTATTTCAATCTATGAGGGATGTTAACAGTTTTTAAGGATGCCTTTCGAGTTGCATGGAGCTCTTGCCATATTTGAACGGGTTAAGGATCACAAACTGATACCGTACAGGAAGTATGTCGTCATATAGTCAAAATCACACCGTAATATCTAGCCCTGACTATGGAAGTCATCTAGTTAAAATTTAGGCAGTCTTAGATGCCCTAATTAGAGTTGGGTTTACCACTAACTTCAAAAAACGTGAGCTTGGAATGGAAGAGACCAAATATCTGGGATACATTGTGGAGGTAGGTTTAATTAAACCCCAGATAAATAAGGTTGAATCCCTGCAGAGTTAGTCATGCCTTTTTAACTAACAAAACAAGTGAGGGCGTTACTAGAAATTGTAGAAAACTGTAGTGTTGATTAAACCGTTCGAAAAAAGTTAAGATTGAGTCGAACATCTCAATTTTCTCAAACAGAACATTTTACTGTTCATTCAAGTAAATGTTCAAGTTCGCCAAGGTGTTCGACACAACATTTTAATAGTTTTCAGCACCTTTCTGCACTTTTGGCAGCCATCCAATCAGGGTAGTGCACAGAGATGTGTCAAAAATGTCTTCGCTAAGGTGTAGGGCTCTCATTGGCTGCTAAAATCACGTGACCATGTTAAATATATTTCACTGTATTGCGTTCTGAATGCCATTTTCAGCTGTAATATACAGACTGCTCTCTGTCTGCTTGCTTGCATGCAGGCACAAGATTTAGCAACATTTATATTTGCAACATTGGCAGGCTCACGTAATGCCTAAATGTCATATACATGGATATACAGTATATTATAGAGTGCTTGGACTTGCTAAATCATACTCGGTGCCCAAAAGTTCAGTTTTTGCAGTATTGGGGGTGAAATCATTTTATAATATACCATCTCCAATTCTCCCATACAAAGAAATATATTTTAAATAGTGGTTGGTGAAAATTATACTGAGTGGAGAAAAGTTCATTTTTGGCAGTTTTGGGGTAAAATACCTTTCAGATACACTGCGTGTTACTGTCATACAGATCTGTATGCAGGAAATAGAGTTCTCTCCTTTGTTAAATCTTACTTAACGCCAAAAAGTGTAATTTTGCCAGATTTTAAGTCCACATAATGCTAAAATATACCAGTGTGTTATTGTGATCCACAAATATATACACTTCTCTCTTTTTTATTACATATATCTTGGGCCATGCTCGGAGCTATAATATTTAGCTTTTGAGCATGATGAGAACTAGAGGTGATAAGCGAGCAAGGAGGGGCGTACGAAGTGAAGATAGAGGTGTGAGACAAGGCGCTCATTCCATTGCTCCGGACAACACAGAAGTGAGCACATTGTCAGTTGCACGACAGTCAGGCCTGTCATCGCTTCCTCAGTTCCCTGTGCGTCTCCTTACTGAACAACATCACCAATCTGTTGTTCATTGGTTACACAGACCCTGCATCCAGCAGTTTTACCTCCTCTTCCTCTCAGTCACAGCCACAAATGTCATCATCATCAGCATAAGTCCAAACTGAAGCAAACAGGGGCCAAATGTCAAAACACAATATATAGACCACTCCAAAACCATATTCTGAAGAGCTCTTTGATCACACAATGTGTTTGGGGTTGGAGGACATTTCAAAAGATCAAGAGGCCAAAGGGAATGATTTTGTCTCCTCTGACACCCAATCACTGATGCCCTCAGAGGAGGAGAAGGAAGCTGGTCCGTCGGCAGAACTACTGAGCAGTCAGCAATGCCTCGCAGTGCCTGTGGCTTCTAGCCCGCAGCTTGAGAATGTAGACTGTGAGAGTGTGGAAGTCACCTGTGATGATGATGACATTGCAGATCCAATGTGGTCTTTTGAGCAGCAGCTGGAAAGCGCATCATCAGTGGAGAAGGAGAATCATGGAGTAGTGTCAGTTGAGGTCTGGCCTCAGATAGTGAGAAGGCGGTTGCACAAGTCTGCTGACATGACTCCACCAGCCATGGTCAGTGGTGGCAGCGGGAACACTGCTAAGTTTTCACAGTCGAAGAAGTCCAGAACCTGTGAAGCTTGGGCCTTTTTCGATCAAACCTCAGATTCACAGAATAACGTCATATGCTGTATTTGCCGTCAACAAGTCAGTAGTGGATAAAATGAAAAGAGTGCAGGCACATGCATGGAAAGCATGAATTGCTGAGAATAGTCCCTTGGAGAAAAAAGGCCACACAGGTCCTGGGCTTCCAACCACCGTGACATCTTCTGCCTTCTCCTCCTACTCCACTTCCAATCCCAAGCTGTCCTTTGATGCCAATGTGCTGGAGCAGCATGACCAAGCACCATCCCCTGTACCAGTTACTGTCGACCAATTCCCAGCACCAGCAACACAGCCTAAACCTTACCCTTCCACCAGTGTGACCTGCATGACAGGCAGCCTTCTGTGTAGCAGGTGTGGGAACAGAATAAACGCTTTCACTCCAACCATGCCAAAAGCCTGTATGTCAGCATTGCCAGGCTGTTGGCCTTGGAAATGTTGCCTTTTCTGCCAGGTGAACACAGATGGGCATGGCCATGGCATGCCCCCAATATGAGAGCCTAAGCAGGCATTTCTTCACCAGAAAAGCTGTCCCTGCCTGGCCTGCCACGTTGCAGAAAAGATCTCTAGCGCGTTGGCTGCATCTGTGTCCTCCAAAGTCCATCTCACTACAGACACATGGACTAGTAAGCACGGTCAAGGGCGTTAGATCTCACTGGGTGAACTTGGGGAATGACAGTGCACCATCCCAGCAGTGTGGAAGAGCGTCGGCTGAGACCCATCACCTGAGGCAGAGTCCAGATCCCCAACCTCGTCAGATATCATCACGTGCCAAGAGAAACCAGGCCGTTCTCAAATTAATTTGTCTTGGAGACCATCAACCCACAGGTCAAGAGCTGTGGACGGCTCTGTGCACTCGGACCAGCCAGTGTCTGGGTGCTAAGAATCTGGCACCAGGCACAGTGGTGTGTGACAACGAGAGCAATCTCCTTGCTGCCCTTAGGATCGGCAGACCTACGCACATCCCTTGCCTGGCACACGTCATGAACCTGGTTGTGCAGAAATTTCTCAAGCGCTACCCAGGTCTTGACTGTCTGCTTAGGAAGGCTCGAGGTCTTAGCTCACATTTCCGATGTTCGCACCCTGCTTTGGCATGACTGGCAGCACTGCATCGTTATCTGGGCCTTCCTGTCAACCTTCTGATATGTGATGTGTCAACTAGAGATGGACGAATTTCTCAAAAATTCGATTCGGTGACTTCGCCAAATTTTCCGACAAAATTAGTTTCGGTCCGAATTGCTTCGGGACGAATCACGTTAAAAACAGCTATTTCTAGGCTGCGCAGAGCCTGCAGGGTGCTGTAGAACGTTGTGCCATGCTTAAATATGCAGTGGGAGCTTGGTTTGGTCTTCATACAATGTTTTGTTTTAGTATGACACGCACATCGTTTCACTATAAAATTCCCTGGGCACTTAAGAGAGCAAAACTGACCAAAAAACTCAAGCGGGAATGTAGCCTGATAAAGTCATGCCAGCGAAAGCTGGAAAAAAACAAGCTGAGAGCTCAGGTGGCAACATTAGTGACAGAGTGTGGAGGTGACAGCGGCAGCCACAGCAGCATGAGGTCAGAAAGTGGCACAATGACATTCTGGAGGTGGCAAAAACAGGAGTAGGCCACAGAGTGGCACAATGACACAGTGTGGAGGTCACGGCAGCAGCAGCATGAGGTCAGATAGTTGCACAATGACATTCTGGAGGTGGCAAAACAGGAGTAGGCCACAGAGTGGCACAATGACACAGTGTGGAGGTCACGGCAGCAGCAGCATGAGGTTAGACAGTGGCACAATGACATTCTGGAGGTGGCAAAAACTGCAGTAAGCCACAGAGTGGCACAATGACACATTGTGGAGGTCACGGCAGCAGCAGCATGAGGTCAGACAGTGGCACAATGACATTCTGGAGGTGGCAAAAACAGGAGTAGGCCACAGAGTGGCACAATGACACAGTGTGGAGGTCACGGCAGCAGTCACAGCAGCAGCATGAGGTCAGGCAGTGGCACAATGACATTCTGGAGGTGGCAAAAACAGGAGTAGGCCACATAGTGGCACAATGATACAGTGTGTAGGTCACGGCAGCAGCAGCATGAGGTCATAGAGTGGCACAATGACACAGTGTGGAGGGCACGGCAGCAACAAAAGCAGCAGCATGAGGTCAGAGATTGGCACAATGACACAGTGTGGAGTTGACGGCATCAACAGCAGCAGCAGCATGAGGTCAGGCAGTGGCACAATGACATTCTGGAGGTGGTAAAAACAGGAGTAGGCCACAGAGTGGAACAATGACAGTGTGAAGTTGACGGCATCAACAGCAGCAGCAGCATGAGGTCATGCAGTGGCACAACGACATTCTGGAGGTGGCAAAAACAGGAGTAGGCCACAGAGTGGCACAATGACACAATCTGTAGGTCACAGCAGCAGCAGCATGAGGTCAGACAGTGGCACAATGACATTCTGGAGGTGGCAAAACAGGAGTAGGCCACAGAGTGGCACAATGACAGAGAGTGGAGTTGATGGCAGCAGCAGCATGAGGTCAGAGAGTGGCACAATGACATTCTGGAGGTGGCAAAAACAGGAGCAGGCCACAGAGTGGCACAAAGACACAGTGTGGAGGGCACGGCAGCAGCAGCATGAGGTCAGGCAGTGGCACAATGACATTCTGGAGGTGGTTAAAACAGGAGTAGGCCACAGAGTGGCACAATGACACAGTGTGGAGGTGACGGCAGCAGCAGCATGAGGTCAGGCAGTGGCACAATGACATTCTGGAGGTGGCAAAAACAGGAGTAGGCCACAGAGTGGCACAATGACAGAGAGTGAAGGTGACGGCGGCAGGAGCAACAGCATGAGGTCAGAGAGTGGCACAATGACACAGTGTGGATGTCACGGCACCAGCACCAGCAGTAGCAGCATGAGGTCATAAAGTGGCACAATGACAGAGTGTGGAGGTAGGTGGCGGATCATCTAACTGGGGTGGCAGAGTGCTGTCCAAGTAGGCCACCACCTGTTGGTTCAGGGAAAACTCCAGGTCCTGCTGCTGCTGCTGGCGGCTACCCTCATCACTAGGCGGGTGAAGGAAGCTGCTCATCAGTGACTCCAGACTTAGGTTGCTGCTGATGGAGCTGGTACTGCTCCTACCCCCTCACCTTCCCATAGCAGCTGAGGCAGTAGTACGTGAGCGTTGAAGAATCCCCCGGTCAGTCCTGTCAGAGGAGGGACGATGTTGACATAGGCAGCGGCCAAATGACTACGGAGGATTTCCCTATAGTATTTGAGTTTGTCCTCCCTCTCAATAGCTGGGAAAAAGGCTCCCATTTTGGACCGGTTGCGAGGGTCCAATAGGGTGGAGAGCCAGAAGTCATCCCTCTGCCGTATGCTGACTATTCGACTGTCACTAGCCAGGCAAATCAGCATGCTGCGGGCCATCTGCACAAGTGACTCCGAGGGGCTCCCTGCCTCCATCTCCACTGTATACTGCAACGGTGCTTGCGGGTCATCTGCCTCGTCTTCCTCATCTCCATCTACCTCCTCCAGCTGCTCCTGCTCCTCCTCTCTTGTCACCGGGGTAGAAAATCCACTCATTTCACCAGACAATGCTTCTGCTCCAATGTCCTCCTCCTCCTCCTCCATTTCAGTCCCCACCGGACTCATGTGGCCGCGAGATGTAGTCGCCACGTCTCCAGTCCCCTGCCCAGACAGATTTTTCAGCATCTGTTCCAGGACATGAAGCAGTGGAATGACGTAATTTATCCTGTAGTCCTGGCGACTGAAAAATATCGTTGCCCCTCGAATGGCCTCAACAAACGGCAGGTGTCATGCATGAGCTGCCACTGGCTGACATCAAAGTTACACAGGGGAGTACTCCTTTCCGCCTGGATCATCAAAAAATCGTTAATGGCCTTTCTCTGTTCATACAGTCGGTCCAACATGTGCAGGCTGGAATTCCAACGGGTGGAAACATCGCATATCAGAGTGTGTTGCGGGAGGCCGTTCTGCCACTGCAACTCGAGGAGGGTGTTCCTGGCTTTGTAGGAATGGATGAAGTGCATGCACAGTTTCCTGGCCATTTTCAGAATCTTCTGAAGATCGGTGGAAGACTTCAGGAACCTTTTCACAACCAGATTGAACACATGCACTATGCAGGGCGCATGAACCATCCCTCCTCGGTGCAGCGTGGACACCATGTTACTCCCATTGTCCGTCACCATGGTTCCGATTTGCAGTTGGCGCGGAGAATGCCACACATCGATTTCTTGCTGCATGACGCGGAGCAGTTCCTCCCCTGTGTGACTTCGTTCGCCGAGGCAAGTCAGGTGTAGAACTGCGTGACACCGCTGTGCCCTACACATGTGGTATGATGGAGCAGTACTTGTGGAGGCTGAGATGGTGGTGGTGGTGGAGGAGGCGGACATTGGCGCAGGAGCCGCAGTTTGACAACGTGGAGGAGATAGCGGCGTCTCCTGTCCAAGTTGTTGGTGTGCCTGGGCAGGAAGCACATTCACCCAGTGGGCCGTAAAGGACATGTACTGGCCCTGACCATAGTTACAGCTCCAAACGTCCGTGCTGCAATGCACCTTGGAGCATACCGACAAGCTCAAGGACTGGCCCACCTTCTGTTCTACATATTTATGAAGTGCTAGTACTGCCTTTTTGGAAAAGAAATTACGGCTTGGAACTCTCCATCTCGGCTCGGCACAAACCATTAGTTCTCTGAATGGTGCAGAGTCCACCATTTGGAAAGGGAGGGACTGCAGTACCAACAACTTGGACAGGAGCACGGTCAGCTGCTGCACCTTAGGATGGTTGGATGCATACTGTTGTCTCTTTGCAATCGCCACGCGGAACGACTGCTGGCACCATGAGTAGCGAGTAGCAGGGTATCTGGACCGGGAGATGTTGGCAAAGAGAAACAGCTCCCTTCTGCAGAGGTGGTGGAGCCTTGACTGGCTGCAATGGCATGCGTGCCACTGGCCGCTGCTGCTGTTGCGGCGGCAGGATGGGCCACCACATCTGAGCCACGTTTCTCCAAGGCCACCGGATGGTGACGCTGCATGTGTTGACGCAGGGCCGTGGTGCCAACGTTAGCTCCCTGGCCACGCTTCACTTTCTGCCCACAGATTCTACATAAACCCATATTCGGCTCCTCCGGTGTCTTAGCAAAGAACTGCCACACCGCCGAGTAGCTGATTTTACCGGCAACGCTCCGCACTGAGTGTCTACTGCCGCCGCTGCCTCGCTGAGCCCCTGTGCAGCTACTTTCTTGGACCTGCGAAGCGGGTTTTCTACCCCGTGGCCGCTTGGCTCCCGACCTCACACTGCTGCTACCCTGCTGACTCACGGCCACACAACCCACTTGCTGGCTGCGCCGCTGCCTGACGCGCAAGCTGACGCCCTCTTCTGACGATGATGAAGCCCTTGCTTCACCCGGCTCCCAAGTGCAGTCGGCTACATCATCATCTATTTGAGTTGCATTGTCACTGCTGTCCTCATCACCGGTCTTGGTATGCAGAGGCTGACCCCTCCCAACATGACCTCCCATGCCACTCTCAACATCTATACTTTGCCGCCTACTGCAAGAAGCAGGGGATATTGGCCCCATTTCTTCGCTGCCAAGTAGCTGCTGATTGCCCTCCTCAAATTGTTCATCCTCGCTATATAGTGGCGCTGAGCCCAGACCACATAGTAGATCTCTGGCTGAGGGAACCGGATGGAACAGAGGCGGGTTGAGGACAGGTGAGAGCCGCTGACCCGCTCCCGGGCCATGCCAACTAAGGGTTGTGTCTCACGATCCCACCGACTCTTGCTGGGGTTGTCAGATGTCATCTGGGAGGAAGTGGATGACCTAGTCAACCAATCAAGAACCCTTAGGTTGCTAGTCAGCACACGGCCGCTAGATGACAGCGGCAGTTGTGGCCTCACCGAGTGACCCCTGCTGCGACGTCCCCTTGCTGTGCTGCGACCTGGGCCTGCTCCAGGAATGTTTGTGCCTCTGCCACTCTCCGGTGAAGAGCCTGCCACCTCTCTGTCTGACATACTGTTTGTTCTAAAATGTACAGACACTGTTTGATGAAGATATCTGTATATGATAAATACACACCCTGTATTTGACTCCAAATGAACGCACTAAGAAGCTTGGGTAACCCTTGGATATAGATTGCGCTCCACAAATGGGCAGGAAAAATTGACTTGTATGTGCCGTTTAAGAACTCTGTGTATTTTACTGAATAGAAAAGCACAAACAGGCTTAATTAACCTTCGGTGTAGATTATGCTACAGAATTTCTTCTGTGGCGGTGAAAAACAACATTTATTTTACTAAGTACAACTGCAGAAAAATACTTAGTTAACCCTTGGATCTAAATTGCGCAAATGAATTGAGCAACAAAAAACGACGAGCTTTGTAGCGTGTTACAATGGCATGTATTTTACACTACACAACAAGAGAAAAACTTGTAATTAACCTTCGGTTATGAATTATGCTACAGGAAAATAGTATTTTTTGGTGGTGAAAAAGACGGTTTCTTTTAGTCATCACAGCAGCAGAACAACGCCACATTAACCCCTGGATGTAAATTGCGCAAAAGAATTGAGCAGCCAAAATAAGGGTATTTGTATGTAAAAAAGCTATTTCTTTAAAAGAAACAACAAACAGGGAGATCACCC
>JAODAL010064121.1:0-18890 GCA_025379985.1 Phyllomedusa bahiana
TTAGACAAATGATACACAGGGCAAGATAGACCTGTCTTTCCCAAGCCCCGGAGAAGAAAAAACTGGTGTGCGGTGTTCTGCCAGGCTTTATAGGGCAACATTAAGTGTTTAAAATTGTTCAATTATGTTGTTAACCTGTCTCTCCTAGTTGTACCTAGGGGGAAGTAATCCAATGGTGTGCTGCCGTAGGACGATCAGGAAATACTGAATTACGTTACTTTGTGTACTATGTAATATTCTGTATCATGTTACATTGTATAGTGTGTAATGTACTGTATCATGTTACATTGTATAGTGTGTAATATACTGTATTTGCACTTTGTACGTGTAAAATTCCCTCTCGTGTTACATTGTATAGCATCTATTTGTATAGTGTATAATATACTGTATTCATATTTGCCAATTATTCTGACCTGGAAATCCCCCCATCCTTCCTCTTATCACTGTTTCCCTCCTCTTAGGAGAAAGAAGCTACATGTGAGGGAGACTCATATAGGAGAGAAGAGGAAGGGTCCGGGTGAGTGCAGAAAAGGGGAAAAAGGGGAAGGACCAGGGGATAGGAGCAGCCACAGGCAGGAGTGCAGGAAAGCCAGTTAAAAGGGTACAGTGGGATGGATGGGAGGGAGAGAATGAAGAGGAAGATCTGGATTTACTCTGGAGAGATAACACGCGAAGGAGGGAAACTTTGGAAGATACAAAAGGGCGCAGGACCTCTGGACATTCTCTCATACCCCCCCTGGGTTTTCCCCTCAGCTGCTGAAACAATTTACCATGAGGTCCCCAGCCCCTGCTTGCACTATTTGCCATTGTGCTGTCACACCAAGGTAAGGGCACTGGGGCAGCAGGGTGTGAGCTGGCTCTGCGATAACTGCAGATGGATGGGGATCCAGCACAAAAAGGGGTTAAATGGGTTGTCTCACTACAAGGATTGAGTTTTATGTTAAAGATCTTGCAAAAACAAATCACTTTGCAATATGTGTCCATTAAAAGTGTCCTACCTATTCCTAGATATCCCCTCTTGTATGGGCTGCATCAGCTCCTCAGGTCGCTATAGCTACAGACCTGTTTGATCCCTCATGATAGGCTGCCAGCACTGGTTGCTATAGCTACAGACCTGATTTCTACTGCAGCCTAGTGGAAGCCAGTAAACACGCTCCTGAATTCAAAATGAAACGAAGAAAACAGGACTGAGGTGAGATGAATCAATGTAGTGAGCCAACCCATTTAAGCAGAGCAACGGGTGCATTTCTTAATGTTTTACTGATGTTGGAGGGTTCTGGGCAAAGACCCAAATCATCTGCTGGTTCAATGAGCAGCGCCGAGCCCCCTATAAGCTAAAGCAATCTCTGCAGGACTGTGCTCATTCAGATCAATGGAGACCCATTTAGTGTGCTGTGCCAAACACTTATAAAGTCTGGAAAAACCCTACAGTCAGCTTGTACTGCAGTGTGCCAGGGCAGCTCCTTAAAGGGCAACTCCATTCTTAATGGTTCTCATTTACTTGGGTTTTAGTGATTATCTACCTATTTATATATTGTCTATCTATCTCATATCTATTTATCCGTCAATCATTTCTTTCTTATCTATTTCTCTATCTAGAACTATATATTTGTCTATATTATAGCTATCCAACATTTGTCTCTCTATATCATAGTTATCTTCTTTCTCTATCGACATCATTTATATATACAGTACAGTGGGTACGGAAAGTATTCAGGCCCCTTTAAATTTTTCACTCTTTGTTTCATTGCAGCCATTTGGTAATGTCCAAAAAGTAAATTTTTTTCCTCATTAATGTAAACTCTGCACCCCCCCATCTTGAAAAAAAAGAAATGTAGATATTTTTGCAAATGTATTAAACAAGGAAAACTGAAATCTCACATGGTCAAAAGTGTTCAGACCCTTTGCTCAGTATTGAGTAGAAGCACCTTTTGAGCTAGTACAGCCATGAGTCTTCTTGGGAATGATGCAACAAGTTTTTCACCCCTGGATTTGGGGATCCTCTGCCTCTTCCTTGCAGATCCTCTCCAGTTCCCTCAGGTTGGATGGTGAACGTTGGTGGACGCCATTTTCAAGTCTCTCCAGAGATGCTCAATTGGGTTTAGGTCAGGGCTCTGGCTGGGCCAGTCGGGAAATTTGGGCACAGATTTTTCCCTGAAGCCGCTGCTTTGTTTTTTAGCTGTGGGCTTAGGGTCATTGTCTTGTTGGAAGAAAAACCCTTTTCGGCCCAGTCTGAGGTCCAGAGCGTCTGGAAGAGGTTTTCATCCAGGTTTATCTCTGTACCCCTTAGATGATCTGCCCCCACCATGTGTCCACTGTTGGGATTGTATTGGGCAGGGTTGGGGGGCCCTGGTTTTCTCCACCGCTTACAATTAACACCAAAAAGGTTCATTTCGTCTCACAACCGAGGTTCTTATTTCTTAGTCTGGTCCTTCATGTGTTTTTTGCAAACTGTTGGGCTTCATATGTCTTGCACTGAGGAGAGGCTTCCGTTTTGCGGGTTTCCCTATGTCTTGGACTGAGGAGAGGCTTCCGTCTGCGGCTTTCATATGTCTTGCACTGAGGAGAGGCTTCCGTCTGCGGATTTCGTATGTTTGCACTGAGGAGAGGCTCCGTCGGCCGCACTCTGCCATAAAGCCCCGACTGCTGGAGGCTGGGAGTGATAGTTGACTTTGTGGAACTTTCTCCCATCTCCCTACTGCATCTCTGGAGCTCAGCCACAGTGATCTTGGGGTTCTTCTTTACCTCTCTCACCAAGGCTCTTCTCCCACGATTGCTTTGTTTGGCCGGATGGCCGGGTCGTGTAAGAGTTGTGGTCGTCCCAAACTTCTTCAATTTATTGATTATGGAGACCACTATGCTCTTAGGAACCTTGAATGCTCAGAAATTCTTTTGTAACCTTGGCCAGATCTGTGCCTTGCCACAATTCTGTCTCTGAGCTCCTTGGGCAGTTCCTTAGACCTCATGATTCTCATGTGCTCTGACATGCACTGTGAGCTGTGAGGTCTTATATAGACAGGTGTGCGCCTTTCCTAATCAAGTCCAATCAGTTTAATTAAACACAGCTGGACTCCAGTGATGGAGTAGAACCATCTCAAGGAGGATCAGAAGGAAATGGACAGCATGTGCGTAAAATAGGAGCATCACAGCAAAGGGTCTGAATACTTATGACCATGTGATATTTCAGTTGTTCTTGTTTAATAAGTTTGCAAAAATATCTATATTTGTTTTTTTTTCTTTCAAGATGGGGGAGGGGTGCAGAGTGTACATTAATGAGCAAAAAAATATGAACTTTTTGGATCTTACCAAATGGCTGCAATGAAACCAAGAGTGAAAAATTTAAAGGAGTCTGAATACTTTCCGTACCCACTCTATCTATCTATCTATCTATCTATCTATCTATCTATCTATCTATCTATCTATCTATCTATCTATCTATCTATCTATCTATCTATCTATCTATCTATCTATCTATCTATCTATCTATCTACCTGCCTGTCTTTCTGGTAATTTACTTTGCTCCATTGCATAGAATACACTGAGGATATTGATTTACTGATTTAAATTTGCCTCAGTCAGATCACAGATCTATCATCTATTCCCTCTATGTATCTGGCAGATTTTGAATGAATTTTCACCTGAAACCTCCTCTTTTCCCACACCAAAACCTGCTGCTCAGCTCCTTTATTGGGGTCAGGGCCATCTTTTCCATTGGGCACACTAGGCAGTTTCATGGGGGCCCCAAAAGTATAGGGGCTCCAAGTGGTGAATGTATGTCCCAGGAATACAGGAAACATACCCTAGATTCCTTGGTTGGCTTTGCTTATTTAACTGTTTGTGTATTTTTAGGATGCATGAACATTTAAAAACTATGGTGGAGAAGGGGGGCCAAAAGTCTCCCTTGCCCGCCAATAGTCCCTTTTAGGCTGCAGGTGCCCGTGTTTGAGTAAGGGCGTGATTATAGGGTTTGCTTTTGGGGGCTAAGATTGCCAAATTGATGTCATGTGGGCAGGGAAACATGGCGTGCCTAAGCCCCGGGGGGGTCCCTAATTCGGTTTTTAAAAGGCTCTGATTGGGGTAAACCCCCTTCCCCCCGGGGAGCGTGCTTTCCACTGTCCCCGGCCGAGCATGCTTTTCTCACTGTCCCCGGCAGAGCGTGTTTTCTACTGGTGTCTCTGGCTAAGTAGCGTGCTTATTCATGATCCCGTCTGCAGGGCGAGCTGCTTTCTAACACCTGTCCCCGGCGAGCGTGCTTTCTCACCTGTCCCCGGCGAGCGTGCTTTCTCACCTGTCTCTGGCGAGCGTGCTTTCTCACCTGTCCCCGGCGAGCGTGCTTTCTCACCTGTCCCCGGCGAGCGTGCTTTCTCACCTGTCCCTGGCGAGCGTGCTTTCTCACCTGTCTCCGGCGAGCGTGCCTTCTCACCTGTCCCCGGCGAGCATGCTTTCTCACCTGTCCTCACCTGTCCCCGGTGAGCGTGCTTTCTCACCTCTCCCCGGCAAGCGTGCTTTCTCACCTCTCCCCGGCAAGCGTGCTTTCTCACCTGTCCCCGGCGAGTGTGCTTTCTCACCTGTCCCCGGCGAGTGTGCTTTGTCACCTGTCCCCGGCAAGTGTGCTTTCTCACCTGTCTCCAGCGAGCGTGTTTTCGGACCTGTCCCCAGCGAGCGTGTTTTCTGACCTGTCCCCGGCGAGCGTGTTTTCTCACCTGTACCCGGCAAGCGTGCTTTATAATAATAATCTTTATTTATATAGCGCCAACGTATTCCGCAGCACTTTACAATATAGAGGGAATAAGCACAGACAAACCAGACATTACATTATAAAAAAGCTACGTACAAATCAGACACGAGGTATGAGGGCCCTGCTCGCAAGAGCTTACAATCTATTATGGTGTATGGGTGAAACAAAAGGTGACAAGTGCTTGGTTTACAATGGACCAGCCATGTTACATAAATATGGGTATAACTAAATGTGAATGAACCTGCCATCCCAACCATACATCTATATACAGTGCCAGTGGAGCCAAAGTGCAGGAAGTGACGAAATCTGTGACAGAATTTGGGGGTTGACAATTAGGGATCTTGATAGGCTTGTCAAAGAGATGAGTTTCTGAGTGCACTTAAAACTGTGAGGGTTGTGAGTGTGCCTGATCACATGGGTAACATGTTCCAGAAAAACGGTGCAATACGTGCAAAATCTTGGAGATGAGCATGGGAGGTTCGGATGAGTGAGGTGTGAAATCTTAGATCAGTAGCAGAGCGGAGAGAGCGGGAAGGGTGGTAGACAGAGATAAGGGAGGAGATGTATGGGGGTGCAGCACTGTGAAGAGCTTATGTGTGAGAGTGATGAGTTTTGTTGTATTCTGTACTGAATAGGCAGCCAGTGCAGAGACTGACACAGGGTAGAGGCATCAGTATAGCGGCTGGAAGAAAGACAAGCCTGGCTGCTGCATTCAGGACAGATTGGAGAGGGGAGAGTTTACAGAGAGGAAGACCAACAAGTAGGGAGTTACAGTAGTCAAGACGGGGAATGAATAAGAGCAACAATGAGATTTTGAGTTGTTTCCACAGTGAGAAATGGACAGATTCTGGAGATGTTCTTGAGGTGCAGGTGACAGGGAGGGGCAAGGGATTGGATATAGGGGTGAAGGTTTAGATCAGAGTCTAGTATAACCCCCAGACAGCGGGCCTGTTGCCTAGGAGTTATGGTGGTGCCACATACTGAGAGAGAAGTAGCAGGGTGAGGTTGGTTAGTAGATGGTGGGATGACTAGAAGTTCAGTTTTAATGAGGTTTAGTTGGAGATAGAGAGAGGGGCATGATGTCAGGAGGGCAGCGGACAGACAATCACTGGTGTTTTGTAGCAGGGCAGGAGTGATGTCTCGGGAGGAAGTGTATAGTTGAGTGTCATCAGCGTAGAGATGGTACTGGAAGCCAACTGATGGTTTGTCCAATGGGGGCTGTGTAGAGTGAAAGAGGAGAGGACCAAGAACGGATCCCTGAGGAACTCCAACAGTAAGAGGACGAGGAGAGGAGGTAGAACCGGAAAATGAGACACTGAAGGAGCGGTCAGAGAGGTAGGAAGAGAACCAAGAGAGAGCTGTGTCCTGGATACCGATGGCGCGGAGCATGCTGAGGAGACGTTGGTGATCCACAGTGTCAAACGCTGCAGAGAGATCCAGAAGAAGCAGCAATGAGTAGTTACCCTGAGATTTTGCTGTCAGGAGATCATTTGAAACTTTAGAAAGAGCAGTTTCTGTGGAGTGTAGGGTGCGGAAACCAGATTGCAGAGGGTCTAGAAGAGAGTTAGCAGAAAGATAGCGGATCAGGCGAGAGTAGACCAAGCGTTTCAGGAGTTTGGAGATGAAGGGCAGGTTTCTCACCTGTCCCCGGCGAGCGTGCTTTTTCTCCTGTCCCCGGCAAGTGTGCTTTCTCACCTGTACCCGGCGAGCGTGCTTTCTCACCTGTCTTCGGCGAGCGTGCTTTCTCATCTGTCTCCGGCAAGTGTGCTTTCTTACCTATACACGGCGAGAGTGCTTTTTCACCTGTCCCCGGTGAGCCTGCATTCTCATCTGTCCCCGGCGAGTGTGCTTTCTCACCTGTCCCCGGTGAGCGTGCTTTCTCACCTGTCCCCGGCGAGCGTGCTTTCTCACCTGTCTCCTGCGAGTGTGCTTTCTCACCTGTCCCCGGCGAGCGTGCTTTCTCACCTGTCCCCGGTGTGCGTGCTTTCTCACCTGTACCTGGCGAGCGTGCTTTCTCACCTGTACCTGGCGAGCGTGCTTTCTCACCTGTACCCGGCGAGCGTGCTTTCTCACCTGTCTCCTGCGAGCGTGCTTTCTCACCTGTCTCCGGCGAGCGTGCTTTCTCACCTGTCCCCGGCGAGCGTGCTTTCTCACCTGTCTCCGGCGAGCGTGCTTTCTCACCTGTATCCTGCGAGCGTGCTTTCTCACCTGGACCCGGCGAGCGTGCATCCTCACCTGTCCCCGGTGAGCGTGCTTTCTCACCTGTCCCCGGCGAGCGTGCTTTCTCACCTGTACCCGGTGAGCTTGCTTTCTCACCTGTACCCGGCGAGCGTGCTTTCTTACCTGTACCCGGCGAGCGTGCTTTCTCACCTACACCCGGCGAGCGTGCTTTCTCACCAGTACCCGGCGAGCGTGCTTTCTCACCTGTCCCTTGCTAGAGTGCTTTCTCAGCTGTCCCCTGTGAGCGTGCTTTCTTACCTGTCCCTGGCGAGCGTGCTTTCTCACCTGTCCCCAGTGAGCGTGCTTTCTCACCTCTACTCAGCGAGCGTGCTTTCTTACCTGTCCCCGGCGAGCATGCTTCCTCACCTGTCCCCGGTGAGCGTGCTTCCTCACCTGTCCCCGCCGAGCGTGCTTTCTCACCTGTACCTGGCGAGCGTGCTTTCTCACCTGTCTCCGGCGAGCGTGCTTTCTCACCTGTCCCCGCCGAGCGTGCTGTCTCACCTGTACCCGGCGAGCGTGCTTTGTCACCTGTACTCGGCGAGCGTGCTTTGTCACCTGTACTCGGCGAGCGTGCTTTCTCACCTGTACCCGGCGAGCGTGCTTTGTCACCTGTACTCGGCGAGCGTGCTTTGTCACCTGTACTCGGCGAGCGTGCTTTCTCACCTGTACTCGGCGAGCGTGCTTTCTCACCTGTACCCGGCGAGCGTGCTTTCTCACCTGTCCCCGGCGTGCGTGCTTTCTCACCTGTCCCCGGCGAGTGTGCTTTCTCACCTGTACCCGGCGAGCGTGCTTTCTCACCTGTCCCCGGTGAGCGTGCTTTCTCACCTGTATCCGGCGAGCGTGCTTTCTCACCTGTCCCCGGCGAGCGTGCTTTCTCACCTGTCCCCGGCGAGCGTGTTTTCTCGCCTCTACCTGGCGAGCGTGCTTTCTCACCTCTAATGCAGCAGGAAAGGTTTTATAAATATCTAGTTCTAGAAATGTTCTCTGAGCTGCTGCTGTTGTACCTCTTGTTATACTGCGTCATGTTTGAACATAATGAGTGTGTCTAGAGACGTCACATAATAAAGGCAGCCGGCTGGGATATTTGCTGACTAAGGCCCGAAACAGCTGTCTGCAGATGAACGATACTGGCTCGGAAAATATCCCATTTGCTTTCTAAAGACTCAGTGAGTCAAAAGCAAATTGAGGATTTGTTACATCCAATAGAGGGCGTTCAAGCTTCCAAGATCCTTTCCCATAATGCCTTGTGCTAAGGTACTACATGAAATCTGACCCTTCCTCTACACAGGGGCATCCCAGTCATGGGGTCCCCATCCTCACACACCTTCTCTGCATCCCTTCATTGCTCTACATGTGAACCCATTGACAATACAATACATACTTACTAATCTTCCTGAATTGTGGAAGGAAAAATAGGCTCAACCCCAGGTTCCCGGAAGGGCTGGCAGCTCTGACAAGAAAAGTGTGCTTGGCTGGCGCTGTCGGCCGCCCATCAGGGAGGAAGCGACAAACCGTTTAGAAGCCTTTAGCTCTCCCACAGAGTTTTCTGTAGCCCTGAATATGAAATCTGCCTAATTGTTGATGGATATAGTAGAGGAGATGGGTGATGAGATGTATCTGCTCACATGAATGGTCTTGTGTTGATTAAAAGCAGAACGTTGTCATATGACTGAGACCATGTCACAAAAAGTTCAAAAAAACTTAAGAAAAAAGTTCATTCTGCTGTTATTAGCCAGAGCGATACAGGTTATTATAACACCATTATTCTCATGTCTCGTTTATATACATCCTCTCCATGTGCCCTGTGTAAATGTCCTGCTATGTCTTATTGAATGGTACACACTTTTGATAAACTTTGTAGTTTGGCTGCATCTCCTGCTGTGACGAGGCCTAATTGTCTACCCACTATCAATATTCAATCTTTCCTTCTGCTCACCAATATCCTCCTCCTCCCCCCCCACTCCCAATTTCACACCTGGTAAGAGTAGCAAGCTTCCTATTTAAGCATGCACTCTAGTCAGTCATGACTTTAGTCAGTGAGTGCAATCTCCTTAAGTGTACTGTATGCAGCATTAATACCAGCATTGAAACCAGAAGTGAACCAAAGGTAACCAAGACCCTTCCCAGCTCCTCACTCAAACAGCACCCAATATGCACCTCTCTGCCACAATCATCACTGCCTGCCTAATAATCAAACTCCTTGTCTCCTCTCAGACACCCGCGCTGGGCAATGGATTCCATATCTCCCCTTCTGTCTTACCCTCACACCTGACCTCTACTCTTCACCTCTGGCACAACATTAAGGCCTTCCTCAAAAAACCCACGCAACCACCTTTTTCTCTATCCCACTCACATCTCCTCACTCTCTACCTGCTTCTCCTCGCTGCCGGGGACATATCTCCCAACCCCGGGCCCCCTCAGCGCATCCCACAGTGGTTTCAGGGCATCTCTTACAGACCAAGCAGCACACATTTTATCAACCACACAAACCTCAAAACCATCCCCCTCACCCCTGCAGCACCTATCCCCATGTCTGGAGCCCTCTGGAATGCACGTTCAGTGTGCAACAAGCTTCCCTTCATCTCACGCAATCTCACCTTCCTTGGATTAACAGAAACTTGGCTGACACCCTATGACACAACTTCCCCTGCTGCACTCTCCTATGGTGGGCTCCAGTTTACCCACACCCCCCCGCCCGGGCAGTAAACATGGCGGAGGTGTCGGCCTTCTTTTGTCAGATACCTGTTCCTTTCTCACTATTCCACCAGTACCTTCCCTCACCCTTCCCTCCGTCGAGGTGCATTCTGTCCGCATCTACTCCCCCTCCAAGCTCCAAGTGACTGTTGTCTACTGACCCCAGGGCCCTGCCACCACCTTCCTTGACCACTTTGCTTCCTGGCTCCTCCACTTTCTTGCCACTGACATCCCCACTATTATCATGGGAGATTTTAACATCCCAATTGATACACACCACTCCACTACTAACAAACTCCTGTCACTTTCCTCTTCCTTTGGCCTCTCCCAGTGGACCTCTGGAGCCACTCACACAGACGGACACACACTGGACCTCATCTTCACCCGCCTTTGCCCCCTATCTAACCTCTCAAACTCTCCTCTCCCTATCTCTGACCACAATCTGCTCACCTTCTCCTCCATCACCACTCCACCTGCCCCTCCTGCACCAAATCTAGTACACCCACGCAGGAACCTACAAAACCTCAACCCTTGCACTCTCTCTGACTCTCTTGCTCCCCTCTCTACCATATCCTCACTTGCTGATCCAGACGCAGCCACCACATTCTACAACAACACAATCACTTCCATTCTTGATGCTGTCGCCCCTCTCACACACAACAGAACCCGCAAAATGAACAGACAACCCTGGCACACAGACTCCACCAAACAGCTGAGGCGAGCTTCCAGAGTTGCCGAACGCCGCTGGAAGAAAACCCGCTCCACCGACGACTTCATCTCATAAATAATCACTGCACACATTTAAATCCGCACTCACCTCAGCCAAACAAGACTATTTCACCACTCTCATATCCTCCCTGTCCCACAACCCCAGACAACTTTTTTAACACCTTCAACTCTCTCCTGCGTCCACCAGCACCCCTCCCCATCTCTCCTCTCAGCAGATGATTTTGCAACTCACTTCCATAATAAAATAAATCTCATCAGACAAGGCCTCACCCCACAGTCCCTCAGCCTACCTCTATTCCTGCGGTGTCCCCACAGCCCACCTCTGTACCTGTCATGACTATTCCCTCTAACTCGCTTCTCACGCGGTCACTCCTGACAAGCTCTCCTCTCTACTGTCCAAATCGAACTCACCACCTGTAGTCTTGACCCACTCCCATCTCACCTCATCCCTGACCTTAGTGCTGTTATCATCCCAGCCCTCACCCATCTCTTTCTATCAATAATCTCTGGCAACTTCCCTTCCTCATTTAAACATGCGACCATCACCCCCATCCTAAAGAAACCGACTCTTGACCCTTCCTCACTGTCCAACTATCGCCTCATCTCACTGCTTCCATTCGCCTCTAAACTCCTTGAGCAACACGTCCATCTTCAACTTTCCTCCCATCTCTCCACCAACTCTCTCCTTGACCCGCTCCAATCGGGCTTCCGTCCCCACCACTCTACAGAAACCGCCCTAACCAAAGTCACCAACGACCTAGCAACTGCCAAAGCCTCATGCCACTACTCTGTGCTTCTCCTCCTAGACCTTTCCTCTGCCTTTGACACTGTCGACCATTCACTTCTCCTACACATCCTCTCCTCCCTCGGCATCACGGACTTGGCTCTTTCCTGGATCTCCTCGTACCTCACTGATCGGACGTTCAGCGTTTCTCACTCTCGCTCCACCTCCTCCACCTGGCCTCTCTCTGTTGGTGTTCTCCAGGGGTCAGTCGTGGGCCCACTACTCTTTTCTATCTACACTCTTGGTCTGGGTCAGCTCATAGCTTCACACGGCTTTCTATACCACCTGTATGCTGATGACACCCAACTCTACATCTCCGGCCCAGATGTTGCCTCTCTTCTCTCCCGGATCCCTGACTGTCTGCCCTCCATTTCCTCCTTCTTCTCCTCCCGTCTCCTAAAACTAAACGTGGAGAAAACTGAATTCATCATCTTTCCACCGTCCCACTCCATCTCTCCATCCGATCTCTCTATCACTGTTAATGGCTACACTCTCTCACCAGCACCACAGGTCCGCTGCCTTGGGATAATCTTTGACTCCAATCTGTCCTTCAAACCGCACATCCAAACCCTCACCTCTGCTTGTCACCTCCACCTAAAAAATATTTCCCGAATCCGCTCATTTCTTAACTCTGAAAGCACAAAAATGCTTGTCCATGCCCTCGTCATCTCCCGCCTCGACCTTTGCAACATCCTCCTCTGTGGCCTCCCAGCTAGCACCCTCGCTCCCCTGCAAACCATCCTTAACTCTGCTGCCCGTCTGATTCACCTCTCTCCTCGCTACTCCCCGGCTCTCCCCTCTGCCGATCCCTTCACTGGCTACCATTGCCCAGCGAATCCAGTTCAAGCTATCACTTCGACCTACACGGCTCTCCATCCCCTCTCCCCTTCAGACATCTCTGCCTTAATCTCTCAATACCTCCCCTCACGCAAACTCCGCTCCTCACAGGACCTTCTCCTCTGCTCTCCTCTTATCACCTCCTCACATAACCCTCTCCAAGACTTCTCTCGTGCTTCCCCCACACTTTGGAACTCACTGCCCAACCCATCAGACTCTCCCCCTCTCTCACTGGCTTCAAACGTAACCTGAAAACCTACCTCTTCAGGATTGCCTATAACCAACATTAACCGGGTTGCACTCCTCCGCCCCACAAACATGTCTGCCCCTCACCTTCTGTCTCTTCACCCCTTCCCTGTAGATTGTAAGCCCTTGCGGGCAGGGACCTCTTTCCCTCTGTACCAGTTGTTAGTCACTTATTGTCACTTTGTAATTGTTTGACCAATGTTATTTATGTACCCGCCTGAAATGTACAGCGCCCTGGAATCAAGGGCGCTCCAAAATAAATGATAATAATATTAATAATAGGGGAAGTGATCTGGGTGGGTAGACCCTCTAGAGCAAGTTTGTCCCACTCACTGTCACTGAGGGCCACACCAGCATTTTGGTTGCCCTCAAAAGGCCATTGGAGGGTGGCTAGGGTGGGGCTGTCAGAGTTTGCCACCATCTACGAGTTGCTGTGAATCCAAGATGGTGCCACCGCTGTGAGTGTCGGGACAGAGGGTGTTGAGGTGCGTACTGGAGCTCCAAATCCAAGATGGTGCATGGTTTTGGTGTTGGTGCCACCATCTCTCCCAAGCACTGGCTGCATCCTCTGGAGAAAGCAGAGAAGAGGTCCTTCTCCATCTGGATCTTATCCATTTTTTTACTCATTGGAGTCTAAGGTCTCGGGGGCTACATAAAATGATATAGAAGATGGGATTCCGCACATTGGGCTTGAGTTTGACACATGGTCTAGAGAGAAGGTGGCCCATACAGTTCTCAGTGATTGCTAGGTATATAATATAGTAAGTGACCGTGCTATCTATTAACCCATGACTAATAACAAGGTGGCCAGAAGGTCCAGCAGGCTGTTAGGGTATGTTCACATGGCGTGTTGACTCCGTGTTTACATACACTTTTAGATGCGTGTTTGGATCTGTCTGTTGGACCCTAAACGGACACAAACACGCAGCTAATGAATAGCAGTGTGGTTTACAATGCTTTTAATATGAAACACATATTAGCTGGCATTAGGCCGTGTGAACTCAACCTTAGTGAGTCTTTTTACAGATTTAATAGCAATGCTCAACCCACAATATTTATCGCGGACACTGACCCTAGGGGGGTAACGTTTCTCCTTGTGGAGGCCACTATAAAGGTATAAGAAAATGTATAGACCATGAAGTGATCCCTGGGAAATAGTGAGCTGGGTCTCTGGTTCCACCTACTGGAAAAAGTGTCTCTTACACTCACAGCCGCCCATTAGGCTACGTCTACACGGCAGAGGATAAAATACTCATCAGACTCTAATCAGAATCCAAACAGTATTTTACACTTGGTTTTCATTTTTTGGGATTTCTGCCGTCTCATTCAGTTGAACGCTCTAGAATCTGCTGTTTATAAGTGAGATGCGCTGGATTATAGAACATGCTCTAAGTTTTTTGACCCGGTTTTTGGATTTGAAATCCAACCTACATCTCGGATTTCCTATTGAGGTCTATGGGGATGATTTACAGTCAGATTTTTGTAGATTCTAAATATCAAATCCACTTAAACACCCAACAGTAAATCACTGCCGTGTAGATGTAGCCTAAGGCTATGTTCACGCGGCTTATTTTGGGACGTATTTCAGTCCGTAATTACGTGACGTACTGCGCGAATTATGGGCTTAAATACGTCCCGGTCATTACGGTAATCCACAGTTCTCATAGAGAACTATGGATTACGTCTCCTCTCCCCGCTCGCACAATCCGGCGAGCGGGAGAAAGTGACATGCACATTATTTACGGCGTGTACGCGCCGTGGATAATGCATGTCTATGTGGCCGGCGAGCTGCCGCCCCGCCCCTTTTGCGCGGCAGCCGGCGTAATTGCGAGCGAAATACGTCCCCGCAATTACGCTGGCAAAAAGCCGTGTAAACATAGCCTAAGACAGCTTTGCTCTTCCCAAGCAGAAACCTCACCTGCCCTAGAGCTATGTTACAGGTCTCTCGCACCCAGCCAGCCAGAATCCAGCTCTGCACTGATGAGGGGCAAACACCCCAAAACATCTGTCTGCAGATAGGGGACTCTTCCACATGTAGAAGCTACTGGCTTGGCTTAAAATCCCCAGTCATGTTTCAGGTAGCCACTTCCAACATGTGGCACCAGAGATCCTGGATCTTTTCCATAGAAACTATTTACATTTAGATAATGGCCACAACTCCTCTTTTTTAAAGACTTAATTTATGGACGGTTGATAACCTCAAGGTCTTCACATTGTGCTGCTACCACCTGTTGGCCAAGTTCTTTGTGGCACATCTAAACTGTAAAGTAATCTATCTATCCCATATCTATCTATCTATCTGTCTATCTATCTCATATCTATCTATCTATCTATCTATCTATCTATCTTTATCCCATATCTATCTATCTATCTATCTAACTATCTATCTCTATCCTATATCTATCTATCTTTATCCCATATCTATCTATCTATCTATCTATCTATCTATCTATCTATCTATCTATCTATCTATCTATCTATCTATCTATCTATCTATCTATCTATCTATCTATCTATCTATCTATTCCAGGCTGAAGAGACTCTATTTGTTAGAAATTAATGTACATGAAGATAGTTGTGAGATGTGTTATAGGACTGATGTTATCCCATTTCATGACCATGTCTTATGATTTCTCTTGCAGTGAGGTCTGAGGATGAGGTGGAGGTCAAGACCCTCCGTTCTCAGGTGTTTGTCCCATTTGAAAAGACTGTTTGGCTGAACTGCTCCACTCCATTTCCTAATGAGACAACTTATGAAACCAGATTATATCAGGTCAGAAACATGGAGGGGCCCAACTGGTATGCAGCTCAAGTTCTTGTTGATAACTGGGAGGAAACAACATTATATTGCATGTTGAGAGATAAAACAAGCCCCACCACAGTCATGGCGTACAGTAAGTAATATCTTATATATCAAAAGCCACAATCAGGGAGTTTTTATGTTATAGGAGTTGTCCACCTCCATTTTTATTAGAAGGGCTCCCTGCTGGTGAGCAGACTGGTGTCCTGCTGCTAGGTCCACATTGATCAGCTGTACTCTGCAAGGAAAACTGGTAGCAAATGCTACATTTCCCTGCAGCACCTCCGCAGGACATTTGAAGAATTGGACATGGGGTCCTCCAGCACATTTTGGATCCGATCTCCACTCTGAATGATAGAGGGGGTCTTAAATTAAGAAAACCCCTTTAGGAGCTCAGAGTTAGCCTCCAACAACATCCTATAAAAATTCAGATATGTGTTATATTTGGGGTCACTGTTCAGATCAGGGTATACAGATATTGCTTATGATATGAACAATCTGTATTAAATTTGTAGTAACAAAAATTTTCTAAAGCCTGAATGACACATAGTTTTCATTCATTGGGTTATCTTCAGTACCAATGTCACTTGTAGTATCTACCACCAAACATTACCTTCCACCACTGTACTAAGCTCTGGGGATAACAGAGTTAAAAATGAGGAACCATATAGCCTGGTATGGCTGCTATTGGGCTTGTTGACCTCATTTGACTAGTGTTACAACTCTTTCCTTGTCAGGGGGCAAAACTTAGAGGGGATCTGCCTACCAAAGAGGAGGCCTGTCTGCTGTGTGGTGGCAGGACCCAGTGCCAAATTGTATCTCCACCTAGTAAAATTGTTTGCGATGTGGAGTTACAGTAGAGATCTCTTGTGATCTCTTCACACTTCTCCTGTGACCATGACAAAAAGGTATCCTCTACTTTCTAGAGGAAAGAAGGTTTCACCATCATCAAACCCAATGATTCTTTACTGTAAGAGCGGTGACCCTATGGAAGTCGCTGCCATAAGAGGTTGTGATGGTGGAGTCACTGACCTAGTTCAAGAACAGTTTAGGTGATTTTCTTGACAAATATAATATCACAGATAATGGAGATAGGATGTTGATCCAGGGATTATTCTGATTGCTATATTTGGCGTCGTGAAGGATTTTTTCCTCTTCTATGGGACAATTGGCATCCGCCTCATAGGGGTTTTGCCTTCCTCTGGATCCACACTGTAGTGTTACAGGTTGGACTCAATGGACCTGATTCTTTTTTCAACCTTATCTATGTTACTTTACTGAGATTATTGCTTAGGCAAGGTGTGGTTTTTCCACAAGTTTTGATTCCCTATTATTTTACTAAGCTCGGAATTGATATATTCTAAGGCTAAAAAACAATTTGGTCTGAAAACTAACATTACAAGCTTTGCTGTGTCTAATCTAGACAATTCTATGGGAGGTAAGTCCATCAGCAGCACAAATCTCTATCTTATCCTGAGAGTTTTGTTACAATGTATCAGTGCAGGTAAACTGTATCACATTGCAGAGGATTGTCTTGACTGGATACAAAATGTATCAAACCATAAACCAAGAGAACTATACACAATATTAATTGGTTCCGGGATGACCATTGTATTATGAGACCATAACTGGTCATCGAGTCTTGTACTTTATACACAATATACAAGAAAAAAAGGAAATGGGGCCCTCGCCTGGTGCCAAAAGGAGCCGCTCATCCTGGCACATGTAAGAGCAATAGAGGACATGTAGTACTGCTCTGTAATGTAGAGAGGCGCTACTAAGCTGCCAATCACTGCATGCACCTCACTAATACATGTAAGAGCAGTACAGGACATGTAGTACCGCACTGTACTGTAGAGAGGCGCTATAGACCACCAATCACTGCATGTACCTCACTACTATATGTAAGAGCAGTACAGGACATGTAGTACCACACTGTACTGTAGAGCGGCGCTATAGACCCCCAATCACTGCATGCATTTCACTAATACATGTAAGAGCAGTACAGGACATGTAGTACTGCACTGTACTGTAGAGAGACGCTACTAGACCCCCAATCACTGCATGCACATCACTAATACATGTAAGAGCAGTACAGGACATGTAGTACTGCACTGTACTGTAGAGAGACGCTACTCGACCCCCAATCACTGCATGCACATCACTAATACATGTAAGAGCAGTACAGGACAGGTAGTACAGCACTGTACTGTAGAGGGGTGCTACTATACTGCCAATCACTGCATGCACCTCACTAATACATGTAAGAGCAGTACAAATTATACTGCCTGACTATAGAGAGGCACTACTAGACCTCCAATCACTGCATGCACCTCACTAATACATGTAAGAGCAGTACAGGACATGTAATACCGCATTGTACTGGCAACAAGGACAGTCTTAGACCTAGACAGTTTTCATACATAAGGCCCTTTATTTTGTATAAAAAATAATGGCTCTTAGAATATCGTGATTTTTAGTTTGAGGAGGAGCTTTTAAAAAAAGGTGTAGACTGAAATATTGGGGGCATGGTAAAAGGGATGGTAAACTTAGGGACATCTCTCTAGCTATGCCACTGTGTAGTTGATACTTTTGGACTAGGTCACAGACCATCAGGACTGGGACAAGGTCTTCCAGTGCCCTTGACAAATAAGGCACATAGCGCTCCCCCAGTGGAAAATTCAGCCAACTCCATCCCTCCTTGCTCCCCATTGTTTGCCAGCGATGTAGTGGTGCCCTAGGCGGTCGCCTACCTTCGACTACCCATCTTCCTGGCCCTGTAAACCAGACACCACAACCTCCTACCTACTGGTGAATTTGGTTGAACTCGTCAGTGAACAGTATAATTACTGGTAAAGGGGTCAGAGAGAGTGGAAAGATTTATAAAAACCCCCTGTGGGGGCACATAGAGTCACAGGGCCAAACTCTATGGTCTGTGATGTCCGTATGCCCCAGAATCAACAGGAGCATGACAGGATGTGTATTCGTGACACCAATGAGGATCCTCCTGGTCTTCTTGAGGATTGTGCAGGGGACGGATGGAGGGGGGGGGGGGTTAAATCTTACAGTTTTTGACAAGATCCTAGCATGTAATGCATCAGATTGAATGGGGGTGACCAAATTATGGAACCTAATGATGTGTGTGTTTGATTGCAGCTCTGCCTTCCGACGTCACTATAGATCTACAGACTGAGCTGGAAGAGGGAAAAGAATATACGATCATCTGTACAGTTCATGAAGTTGCTCCTTTGGAGTATCTTACCATAAACATCCTCAGAGGAGCAGAGGTCATCGCCAGCAAATCATATGAAGGACCGCACGTGGAGACTAAACAGACTGTGAGTCACTTACATACATTCACAGCCGGGCGCAGCGATGACCAGATGAACTTCTCCTGTGACGCCGTACTGCAACTTCTACCAGAACCCCACTCAGTCAGGTCCCCGGAGATAAAAGTACTGACCTACAGTAAGTTGCATCATGTGTCTGGCACTTCTAAAGTGAGTTATAATCCATAGCCTTTATCATTAAGCTACCAAACTTTTTTTTAAAGTAGTCATATACACATGTAGGACTAGGGGGGTATAGAGTGGTCCTGGCCCTTATGTCTAATTCCAGTTATTGTCTTCTTAGGGTGTGTTTCCACATTCAGGTTTTTAGATATAGTTTTTAAATCCAAAACCAGGAATGGATCATATTTGCAGGACACATATTAGGGAAAAACTGAGACTTCTTGTTTTAAATCCATTCTTAGTTTTGGCTCTAAAAACTGCACCTAAAAACCTGAACATGGGAACACACCCTTAGGGTATGTAGCTGACTATACTTTATATCTAAGGGGC
>JAODAL010064122.1:0-18889 GCA_025379985.1 Phyllomedusa bahiana
CCAAAGCATGAACTCTCCTGGTCAATCAAGTACAAGAGTATGAAGCATAGTCCCACGGACCCAAAACGTTTTGGCCAGACAGGACTTTGTCACTGGTGACCTATGAAGGTGGGAGCAGCAAGAATGGAGCAGGAGAGTGCTCTGTTCTTCCTTCTTCTACCTTCTTAAGTTCCTAGTGACAAAGGCCCATCTGACCGAAACGTTTTTGGACCATATAAATAATAAATATATAAAACTATAATATAATTTAGTAGTAAGTGGTTATCTAAGCCTTTCTGAAGTCTAACCTGTTCCTGCTGGGGCCAGTGCCTGAGGCGGCAAATCCACGGAGTCACAGATCTCATGGAGAAGAGGGCTTTTCTCCTCTGGAGACTGAATCCTATATTCTCCAGATGGAGGGAGCTCCCCCGTTGTTTTTTGAGGGTTTTTTTATGTGGCATGTAAATATTTATAGTATAAATCAATCAAAGTTGGGTCTAATTAAGTAATAGGACTTCAAGTCAAGTTACACTTTGAGTTTTTTTCCATAAATATATACCCTTAGGCTATGTCTCCATCGTGCAGCTTTTCAGTTGTTTTTTCAGCGTTTTTCCTTTTCTAAACCCGCTAAAAAAAAAGGTCTGAAAACAGGTCCTTTAATAGTAAAACGTTCTGTAGTCTCTCTTTCTGCTCATTTTCGATTTTGGTCATTTTTTGTAACATGTTGCAAAAAAAGACAGAGCAGGGCAGAACTTTACTATTGAAGTCTTTGTAAACCACCGGATGTTTTTTCCAGCGGTTTTTGGCATGGTTTTTGGACAGTTCTGCTGAAAAACTGCTCAGGTCTTTATGGATTTTGCATACATTAAAAACTGCCCAAAAATAGTCCAAAAAACGTAAAACGCACCAGAAAACTGTCGTTTTTTGAGCTCTCTTTCACATGCACTGGACACAAAAACTCAGTTTTGTGAATGGTTTTAGGATTTTATTTTCAGTAAGTATTTTGTCCAATGCTGTGTAGACTTACCCTGTTTCCCCGAAAATAAGACATAGTGCATTTTTTTTTATGCAATTCAGAGTTTGGCTGCTTATGCTGATGTTTGTGATGAAATCACTACAGTATATTAATACATGTTTATGTTTTGTTCACAATAAGTGTGAATTCTTGTTCATGGAAAAATAAAACATCCCCTAAAAATAAGTCTTAGCTCGTCCTTAGGAGCAAAAATTAATATGACACTCTTATTTTCGGGGGAAACAGGGTAGTCTTAGTCTGTTTTTTATTATAGTATAATACATTATGTACATGGCCCTGTCTTGTTAATTAAGAGACCTTCCCTTCTTGCCTTCTGCCCCTTCCCCTCTTCACCCCCTGTCTTATCAGGAACGGAAGCTGTTTACAGCAGCCAATATCAGTACAATCTTCCTGACGATTTGTTTTCTCACTGATTTATGATAAATAACAAACGCACACAAACTTTTTTCATTATTGCACCATTCTTTTAAAAGATCAATATGTAACTTACTTATAAGATAACTTGAAGATATACAGAAAACGTCAATTGATTTACATGACATTTACAAATTCTACAAACATACACTAAACCTCAGGAAAAAGTAGAGTTTTGTAACTTTCATAAAAAATATAATAAAGTGTCCATGAAAAACACCACTACAGTCGTAGCAGCGACCATTTGTAATGATGGTCGCTATTCACTCTACGCTATTTGCATATTGTGACATCCTAATGCATTTACAATTAGATCAGTGTACTACATGAGTAGCATAGTGCTGTGCGATAATCAGAAGAGCACAAAATCCATACAGATGGCGCTACATCTATATATCAGTAATATCAGAAAGTATAATAAAATCTAGAACTCACAAATTTCCACAGTAGTGGCCATGGGAGAAATCTATCAAGTGTTGAGTTCATTATATGTTGAAAATAGTCTGTAAAAATTATTATTGGCCAGCAATACCAACCAAAGACGTTCCTGAAGGGCAGGGCCAGATGGGCACAAATTCCCCACCAGCCCAATACAATATCCACCCCCATCCACCACATACAATATCCACCCCCACCAGCCCAATACAATATCTCCCCCCCTCCATCCATCTTCATACACTATTTGGTCCCCCACCAACCCACATACAATATTCATGACCCACCAGCCCACATAGAATATCTGCTCCCCACAAACCCACATGCAATGTTCATCCCCACCAGCCCTCATACAATATCCCCCTGCTTCCACCAGCCTACATACACTATTTACTTCTCCATCAGCCACAATACAATATCCACCACCCTCCACTAGTCCACATACAATATTTATCCCCTCACCAGCCCACATACAATATCCACCTTTAAATATCACCTTATTCATGCACCTCACAGCTTTCTAAACTAAACAACACTATAAACACAAACAAAAAACAAAAAGTGGCACAGATAAACCCTAATCACAGGATCAGGGACAGACATGTACTTTTTGTACAATCAGGAATAAGTGTATTCTGCCATTATCAAGCACTATTATAACCTACAACACTACCATAGAAAGAACACAGAGTGGTCAGTCACCAGGTCGGTCACCATCACATGACCATGAATACAGCACTGATCCACAGGAGCAAAATAACCACTGACACCCAGGGACTCACAGGTGATGTCTTCTCTGATGAGTCATTCTCTTCTCTCATGAGTCGTTCTCTTCCCCTTTTCATCTCCATCCGATGCCATGATGACTTCTCCTATCCACAACTAGTCCTTGCAGAATTTACCACACAAACATCTTAGATCCTGCACTTTTGCAGCACTTTTATATCAATTCTTACCTCTGTACAAACTCGCCATCCATGGCACCCCATAGTGCCCCAAACGACTAGGGGGCTCCTGTTTGTGTACCCAGTTTTAGTCTTGTTTTATGCCCCCCGTCTAGTAGGTAGAAATGTCCCCAAAATAAGTAGACAAATATTTTTTCTTTTCCCTGTTACTGGACCTTATATTTATATGTAATCTAAATGGAAACAAAATTGTAACAATCTTACTGGCATCCAAATTATAATGTAAGATCTATCCCTCCAAATTGTAGTAGCCCAAAAGGTAATCCAAATGGTCGCGTGGGAAATTGCCCTAGTAAACCCAAGCTTGTCCTGTTGTGACCCTTGTCACCCAACCAAAGGACAAATGCCTTGATAAAGGTGACCCAGTCAGGAGCCTGAACCTTCACAAGCTGTCATCTATTAAATATGATACAGAAAAACAAATTGTCCCAAATATTCCCGACATTTTTCTGTACAATTTTATGTACTTTCTCAGGGGAAAAGATATTAAAGAGGTTTTACCACGAAGGCATTTCATGTCCTGCTTGTCCTTTCCTTAGCTTTCAGCATGGATTTTTTTTTCACATACTCGATCGAAGTTTCTTTTTTTTGTGTGGGGGAAGAAAAAATGTCAATAGATAGACCAAAAAAAAAACAAGCACCATGATGATAACTAATCTACACTATTGGACTAATTACTAATGAGTACAGAGGACAGGAGTAGAATGATAGCATTTGGGGTTGAACACTCGCTCAGCAGTGAGTGTGTGTGTGATCGACCCATCTAACTATCCTCTATTTATTATCTCTTTGTGTCTGTTTCCCATTTGTCATCTGTTTACTAGGTATATTTTAGGAAGAGGTTCGAGTTCGGGGTCGCCCTTCTCAGGGCAGATGCTCTACCTAGGAAGGGCAAGTCAGGGCAAGTTTAGGGTGTCCCTTACAGTTGTATTTCTATTATACAGTTGTCTTGACAGGGTCAACAAAGGATCACCAAAGACCAAAGACTAAATGTAGAGCAATGATCAAAGTCTTTCCTTAGTAAATGTTTGTGCACCTTTTATGAATTAAATTGCTAAAAGTTTAAAGATTTTAAATTGTTTCTTTTCATTAAAAAAGGCAACAAATAGTAAAAAACCAAAGAATAAAGAGAAAATGTTAAAAAACAACATTCAATTAAATTTCAATTTAAAAAATAAATGTAATTTTTGGAATTTTAGGCCGATGTCATTGTTGCTGAACCCTACCTGAAATATGGAGATGATCCATACACTTTACAATATGGAAGCTGTGGAGAACCGGCCAGATATATCCATTTCACACCAAAATTCTTGCTTGATGATATTCTGATCTTAGTCTATGGACCTAGAGGTAATAACATACAATGAAGTGTGTTGTCTTCCTTCCATTTCACTTTTCATAGTTTTTTGCTTTTTTTATGTAGGGAAATTCATTTTCCATGTATCTGTGTATATCATCTATCCATCCTGCCATTGTTTGGTAAGGTACATTGCAAAACCATTAAAATCTCAGACCCAAAGCACAGTTCATATCTCGTTTTCACCCAACGTTGGTGGTGATGGACACCTAGGCGAGGCTGTGTGGGCCCCATAGAGTTCTGTAGGGCAGACGTAGACCTAATGTATATCCTATGTATCGAGTGTATATAGTTTAAAGGGGATGTATCGCTTCATCAGTTCGGCTGTTTTCTTGAAGCTTGATTCTCTAATTTCCTGAAATCCAGGGGCGTGTCTTCCCCTCCCAGCTGGGTGTTTCTTAACTGAAGGGGGATGACATCATCTCCCCCTTCATCGTTCATACTCGCTCCCAAATCAGTGTGCTCTCCCCCCCCTCTCTGTCTGAGTCCACATGTCACTGTGTCTCTCCCTATGCAGTCTTATTTTGTAAGAGCTGTTTACATACCACAGGCCTGCATTCAGTCTAGACAGCCTTCTATGAACTCAGAGCACTGATCTCTTCACCTCTCACAGCTGGAGGTTTGTAAGGGTGCGTTCCCACGGCAGAGGACAAATACCGGTCGGTTTACCCGACCGGTATTTGTCCTGTTTTGCGGCCGTCCCCATGGCCGTGGAGGGGGGGGGGCGCTTCTCCGCGATGAGCCTCCCCCTTCACATTGAGATGCACATATTCTGTCCTGAAATCGGACGGAAGAATGTGCTTACACAATGTTTTGCTGGTGGAAAACCCGTGCAGTGGGGACTGCTGCACGGGTTTTCCATAGCACTCCGTTCTGCTCATTTTCGGCCGGTTTTTCAGGTTTTTCTGCAAAACCGCAAACCGCCTGAAAAACCAGCCGACAACCCGTGCAGTGGGGACATGCCCTTACAGTTGAATCTAGTCTTCTATGAAGACTGGATGAGCAACACAGATCTCCCTGCTATGTTTACACGCAGGAGCATTTAGGCACCCAGGCACTATTCTGCTGTTTTCTGATTGTAGAAGCAGCTGCAGTAAATGTTGCCGGCCCCTTATTCTGAGTGAGAGAGGCAGGAATGCATGCTCCAGACAGAATATAAATTAGTAGAGCCGTCAGCCAAAGACATGAAAGGAGGTGGGATCCGACCGGCACTGGGGAACAGTGTTTACAGAAACAGAAGATAAGGAAGCCAATGAAAACAAGACAGTTTTGCAAATGACATCCAACTGCAAAGTTACTTGTTTTCAATGTCCCCTTATTCTGAAGACCATTTAATGAAATGATACAACCTCTTTAAGCTTCGGACACAAAAGCCTAGCTGACCATAGCCAAAAAAACTATTTTTTGAGCCAAAGCCAGAAATGACTCCTGCAGGGAGAAGTATAAATCCTTCTTTTATATTTCCCATTTCTTTTGATTTCACTCCTGGCTTTGGCTAAAAAACTGAAAATCTATAGTGGCATTTTTCCAAAAAATGCTGTATTTGAAACCCCCTTCGGGCCTTTCTACACGGCGAGCATTTCCAGTCAGTTTTTTAAAAAAAGGATTTGTTTTTTTCAAATCTATCAAAAACCGACTGTAAAACCCACCCCATAGACCTCACTAGAAAATCCAAGCTATATTATATATGATTCTGAGTTCGGATTTCAATCCGGCGTTTTTGCTCAAAACTTAGAACATGATTGATCTTCCGTCAGATTTCACTTTGAAAGCTATGGAAAATGTACTATTAAAGGCAATGGGATAGCTTAAAAACTGACCAGAAAGCATTCTGTGCAGATTTTGTTATTTTTTCACACACTGTAGAGATGTATTTACCTGCACAGAAGAGAGGGAGAGAGAAAGAGACAAAGAGAGAGAGACTGAGAGAGAGGGAGAGAGAAAGATAGGGAGAGAGAGGGAGATTGAGAGGTAGAGAGAGAAAGAGAGGTAGAGAGCGGGAGATAGGTAGAGAGCTGGAGAGAGGTAGAGAGAGAAAGCCTGGTAGAGAGCGGGAGATAGGTAGAGAGCTGGAGAGAGGTAGAGAGAGAGTGAGAGGTAGATAGAGAGAGAGAGAGAGAGGTAGAAATAGAGTGAGAGAGATAAAGAGAGAGTGAGAGAGACAGAGGTAGAGAGAGAGAAAAGAGAGAGAGGGAGAAGAGGTAGTAGAGAGGAGGGAGAATTAGAGAGAGAGAAAAAGAGAGGGGAGAGAGAGAGAGGTAGAGAGAGAAAGACAGGTAGAGAGAGGGAGAGAGCTAGAGAGAAAGAAAGGGAGGAGAGGAGAGAGGGAGAGATAGAGGAGAGAGGAGAGAGAAAAGAGGGGTGAGAGTAGGTAGAGAGAGAAAGGGAGAAAAGAGAGGGAGAGAGATAAAGAGAGAGAGGGGTAGAGATAGAGAGGGAGAGAGAGAAGTAGAGAGAGAGTGAGAGTGAGGTAGAGAGAGATGGAGAGTGAGAGAGAGGTAGAGAGATGGAGAGAGAGAAAGTGAGAGCGAGGTAGAGAGAGATGGAGAGTGAGAGAGAGGTAGAGAGATGGAGAGAGAGAAAGTGAGAGCAAGGTAGAGAGGGAGTGAGAGAGAGAGGGAGAGTGAGAGAGAATTAGAGAGAGAGTCTCCACACACCTACATGGTGCCTTTCCTTAATGAGGAATATTTCCCCCCTCTGAATGTAAAAGTCTGACTTGTTATTCTCAATATATTTTATAAATTTGCATATTCAATTCTATAGACTCAGAATCTATGACTTTATTTGATTCTGTCAATGATAAAACTGCTATTGTTGATTTCTACAAAATACAATTTTACAATTTTCAGGTAGAGTATTTGTCCATGAATGGGCTCATCTGCGCTGGGGAGTATATGATGAATATAACCTCGAGAAACCGTATTACATATCGACAGATCTCAAAGTAGAAGCAACAAGGTAAGATGTTTTCCTGCTTCCAGCTTTCATAGAGTGTAATTTTTTTTTTTAGATTTTTTTTCAAGAATCAGCAACGCTTTTGTCCACTTATTTTTAAGTAAATGTGATTTGCCCAAGCATGAGAGAGGCTCTGTTTCTGAGAAAAATAAAACCCTAGACCCTTATTTTTAAAAGGCTTGTCCGGTTCCTAAAAAAAGTCACCATAAAATCTTGGTTCCCCATTGAAAAAAAAGCCTTTACTCGCCTCTCCTCGCTCCTCCATTCCAGCACTGCTTCTCCCCAGTCTTCTGTTTATCTTATTCTTCTTTCGAACGGAGATGTCCCAATTGCAGCCATGGGTTAGTGGAGATTAGCATTAATTTTTTTTAGGAACCTGAAAATTCCTTTAATCTTGTACAATCCCAGAACAATTTGGTTTAAACACCTTGATGCTCCTTTGATGATATTAGAAAATCTGTAACTATATAAATGGCAAATTCTGCAATTTGGTGCCATCATAAGTAATTCTTCTCTCCCGCTGCAAAAACTAGCTTTGCAGTATATTTTGTCCATGCACTAGATCTTACATAGTTACATCCTACAGTTGAAAAAAAAACATGTCCATCAAGTTTGACCAAAGGTAAGGAGTAGATGTGGATGAAGGTGGAAGGGATACCCTAGTCCCGCCCTGGCTTACCCTGCCTAAACAGGGCAACTGCCCAAAAAAGGTCGACCCCGCACTCGAACCTCTTCCTGAGCTGTAGCTAGTAAATCGTGTGCCAACCAGACAGAAGACAAATGTATGACAAACAAGGAACAGACGCCACAGATAATAAATAAAATATTGTCATACGGGCCAAGGTCAAACCAGGAATAAGCGAACTACCAAAGGACAAGACGCGAGAATAACCAGCAAGACAAGCCAAAAATCCAGAGAACCCGCAGAGTAAACCAGACAGCTAGGACACAAGAAGCAATCACAAGCAGGGCCAGGCACCCTGGCGGAAGCTGCAACAAAATCCTTAAAGGGCCAGTAGCACAGTCCTGAAAGAAGGGAGGGGTAGAGGGAAAATCCAAAACTTTGTTTCCTCTTTTGGTCTAGAGAATCATGAAACCTGAGAACCGATCTGCTCTAAAAGGAAAGACTTTGATCCTGATCAAAGTGACGACCAGATTAGATCAACATTCAAAACAAGAATTCTAGACATCTAAAAAAAAAATTATATTATGTTATGAGAAATTATCTAAGCCCTCACCTGTTCCTGCTGGGGCCAGCGCCTGAGGCGGCGATTCCACAGATTCACAGTTCTTATGGTAAACAAGGCTTGTTACCTCTGGAGATTAAACCATTTTTTTCCTCCATGTCTTAGCCTGTTGTATTCATTACCATTGCCTGTTGTATTATATTTTTCCAGTACTGTTATGTATCCTGATTTTTTTCCCCACTAGGTGTTCTCGTGACATTCTTGGCGTCAATGTAAAAATAACAGACCAATGCCAAGGAAGTTCCTGCAATGTTCAGCCATGCTTGTTTGACCCGAGCACTGGTCTTTACGAGGAGGACTGCGTATTTTTGCCTTCGAAAAACCAGATCGTCAAAGAATCCATCATGTATTTACAAGCTTTACCTTCTGTAAGTATTATCTGTGCCATTCCGGTGCCACCCTTGTCATCCCTGTAACAAACTGTAACCCATGACCTGATATCTATGTGACATCATGTGACTGCATCAATCAACCAAAATCTGCAGTGGGGACATCATTTGCCCATCACAGGCCCCGTCACATGAGGTCACATCATCACATATGGTAACTAAGGACCCGTTGGAATGATAATAAACTTCATTTATGCATCCAAAGAATTATTGATAATTGAAACATAGATTCAGAACATAAAGTAAGTTAACAGTCAAGCTCACTTGATAATGCAGAGGGGCCAAAAATGCAAAAGGGGCAAGGTGGACACATATTACATTAATTTTGCGCAAAGTAGAGTGAATAGTGTTTTATCATTATAAGGTTTATTCCACAATAAAAATTAAATTTATTTAAATCACACACGAAAATATGAACATTACAATTAAAAAAGTTAAAAAAGAACAATCCATTAAAGAATTAAGACATTTACTTTACAACATATGGTGTCGTCCGGTGTTCACAGTGGATAGCAATGTGGACGTCCACCTAATGAGCCAAAAGCTGATGGACACACATGCTCAGTCATTCCCCCAACATCTCATTCTCTTCATATTGATCTCTGTACACAGTGTACAGCAATGTGCACATCCACCTAATGAGCTGAGGCTGGAGGACACACGTGCTCAGTCACTCTTCCCCAGCCAGGTCTCTGCATAGTGATCCTCTGTAAACAGTGTATATCAATGTGCATGTCCACCTAATGAGCTGAGTTCTAGTGGACACACATGTCCAATCACTTACTCCCAGCCAGGTCTCTGCATAATGATTTCCTGTTAACAGTGTATAGCAATGTGCACATACACCTAATGAGCAGAGTGTTGGTGATGGACACACATGCTCAGTCATTCTCCCCACGTCAATGTCTTTGCATAGCAATCCTTCTTTCACTGTGTATATTAATGTGCACATCCACCTAATGAGCTAAAAGCTGATGGACACACATACTCAGTCATTCTTCCAACATCTGATTTTCTTCATAGATCCTCTGTTCATAATATATAGCAATGTGAACATCTACCTAATGATATGAGCTCTGGTAGACACACATGCTCAGTCACTCTCCCCCAGCCAGGTCTCTGCATAGTGATCCTCTGTTCACTGTATATAGCAAAGTACACATCTACCTAATAAGGGGAGTGCTGGTGGACACACATGCTCAGTCACTCTCCCCCAGCCAGGTCTCTGCATAGTGATCCTCTTTACACAGTGTATAGCAATGTCCACATCTACCTAATGAGCTGATTGTTGGTGGACACACATGCTCAGTCACTCATCTCAGCCAGGTCTCTCCATAATGATTCTCTGTTAACAGTGTATAGCAATGTGCACGTCCATCTAATGAGATGAGCTCTGGAGGACACACATGCTCAGTCATTCTCCCTTAGTCCAGATCTTTGAATAGCAATCCTTCTTTCATAATGTATAGCAATGTGCACGTCTACCTAATGAGCTGGAGGACACACATGCTCAGTCACTCTCCCTACATCCAGGTCTCTGCATAGTGATCTCTGTACACAGTGTATAGCACTGAGCACATCCATGTTCTGAGTGCTGGTAGACACACATGCTCAGTCACTCTCCTCACAGCCAGGTCTCTTCATAGCAATCCTTCTTACACAGTGTATAGCAATGTGCACGTCCACCTAATGAGCTGAATTCTGGTGGTGGACACACATGCCCAGTCACCCCTACAGCCAGGTCTCTGTATAGTGATCTCTGTGTACATTATATAGCAGTGTGCATGTCCACCTAATGAGCTGAGCGCTGGTGGTGGACACACATGCTCAGTCATTCTTCCCACATCCAGATCTTCTGTTTACTGCAGAGAAGCCAAGCGAGATAGTCTTCTGCTTGTCTGGAAAGCAGCTTAGCAGTAACTAGCAGTATAGCTAACAAGACTCCTTTCTAGCATTGTAAATGTGAATTAAAAAGTAAGAAGGTACTATACAGTCAGCTTCCAGAAGGGGAAGGAGACTGATTCTATCCAGAGAATACAGCTCAAATTAGCAGCAGCCCCAACAGCAACACATAGGGCGACATGTATGAACGGGCTTTTCGCCCGATTTCTGGCGTATCCTGCGCCTCACCAGCCCGAATCTCCTGTCGGACGCAGGGATGCAATGTTAGGCGCAGCGTTCGCTACTTTCAGCTGCGCCCCGCATGAAGGGGTGGGCATTGGGCGCGTTGTGGGCACGCTGTAGGTGTTCCGGGGCGGGAAGCGGCGCACTCGAAAACTCCGAGGCATGTACGATCGCGAGTCAGCAAAGTGCGGTGCATTGCAGCGCTCGCCAGCTCTGAGAAGCAGATCTGGTTGATTCTGGTCTAAATGATCCGGCGGAGGCGAAGTGAAGCGAGAACGGAACATGCGAGGAAACATAGAAGATCGCAAAAGAAATCTCGGCGCTCAGCGCCGTGCGGCATGGAGTATGATTCAGAAAAAAATTGCCTTTATAAAGGCGTAAAACATTCTCTGAAAAAGAGCTCAAACATCAAAAATAACAAATAATTAAAAAAACTCAGTTTACAAAAATCAAGAACGGCGCAATATCAGGAATTAGGATATTGGAAATTGCCGGGAAATACAGTAATTCAAATTCTGTAAGCTATTCTCATTGGTCGGCATAAACCAGCCAATCAGAATAGCTGCAATCAGCTCTTTTCTGCATTTTTACTGTATTTTGAACTGTCCCGCCTTTGATTTTGATTGGTCAATATTTCTCCATAGGTTATAATGGTTCACTGTCGCTCCTATTCTGATTGGCTGGCTTCTGCCGACCAATGAGAATAGGTTTCAGAATTTGAATTACTGTATTTCCCAGCAATTTCCAATATCCTAATTCCTAATGTTGCGCCGTTCTAGATTTTTGGAAAGTGATTTTATTTATGTATTTTTTTAGTAGGTTTCAGCTCTTTTACAGAGAATGTTTGATGCCTTTATAAAGGCGATTTTTTGATTCATACTCTGCACGGACATCTTTAATGATTTCTCTCTGTTTTCCAGCCTGTCTCAAATCGGAATAGATGTTCGACGAAGTCCCCGCACTGCGCCTCAGTCCCCGCACTGCGCCCCACACACTGGCGAGGCGCGGCAGACTTTTCACCGCATGTATGAGCACACCTCCTCGGACGGCGAATCTTAGGCGCAGCCCCGCACTGCGCCTAAGTCCCGCACTGCGCTTCACACACTGGCGAGGCACGGCGGACTTTACATGATATGTATGAGCGCGCCCTGGCGCCGACATAAATCAGGCGCAGATTTCGCCGGAAAACTGCCGGAAAGGTGCGCCCCGACCCGGGGAGATTCATACATGTCGCCCATAGTATCAAAAGATGGAAAAGAGGGTATTTTAATGCAAGAATCACTGGAAATAAATTGAAAACAGCTACTAACAGCCTTTCAGGACATTTGGTATAAATTTGATACATGGGGTCACCCCTCTGAGTCATCTTCTGGTCTCTCTGAATATAACACTCTCTTACATAATGTCATCCTCATTAGGGCTAAACAATGATTGGGTGACTTGTGCCCCTGTACAGGGCTGTCATCAGTCATCTAGCAACCGTTTCAGGGCCCTATAGAGATAAATCAAATGGGGCCACCACCCATTATTAGTTCGTATTTTTTCACCTATCAGTGGGCCCCTTTATGATTATGGCCCCTGACAGGTGTACTTCCCATACTGCCCTATTGGTACCCCTGCCACTATATGATATCTAAAAGGGGTTTTACCAAGAAGTGAAAACCTCTGCAATGGCCACTTGCAGCTAGCTGTGAGACAACCATGCATGTGAATGAGGAGGGCGGTGCTCAATGGTGAGTGCAGTGGTTTCTATTTTGTGGTAGAGCCCCTTTAAGGATATGTTACCACAATGGAATGTTATGAAGAGTTTTGTGTGGAAAATATCCATTGTGTGAACATAGCCTAAAACTGTCATGGCGTCATAAAGATGACTTTCCTCCATCACCGCTCAGTCTTCTGATTCTGTCTCACCACGTCCTCCATGTGCACAGCCAATATACTAATATTTCTTCTCCTCATCTTCTAAGGTTTCTGAATTCTGCGATTCCACTAACCATAACATTGTAGCTCCAAACTTACAGAACCGGATGTGTGACTCTCGCAGTACATGGGACGTCATCAAGAGCTCCGCCGACATCAACTCCACCCGGCCGATGGAAAACACCACCATTCCTCTCCCCTCCATATCTGTCATACAGTTTAAAGACACGGTCGTCACCCTTGTCCTGGATGTGTCCGGCAGTATGGCAGGGGTAAGTCTTCATTCATTACTAAAAAGGGTAAAAAATATAAATTGAGTACAAAACAAACCATATGTGACGAGTTTGGTTGATTGTGTCAAGTGGATTAACCAAATTGTTACATTTAGTGAAACATAACATTCTATGGAATCTCGAACATTGTATAAAAAGGTGATTGTATTTGCTAAAGAAGCAACACATCAAACTGATCATTAAAAAAATTAGGAGAAACCCCAAAAAGTTTGTTCTAATTTGCAATATCTCCATGTGTATAGATTTTTTTTTTCGACAGCTCTTAGTACAGAAATATTTTTCCTAGGAAAAAAAAGCTCCAAAATATGACGTCGAATGGAGCATGCCACCATTTTTTCTTATGAAAAAACCCTTATGCTTCTGTACAGAATCAATGACATGTAGAGGTATACGCCTTATACACTACTGTAGGAGCTGTACTGGACATGTCTATTATATGACTGTGTACATAACCCCTAGGGCTGTAGGTCAGTAACACAAAACACCATCAAGACAGTTTCTTTTCCCAGTGACCTTACCCATAATATTTCTCCAGAATAACTTCTTATCTATTAGGGCTCAGGCCTATTAGTTTCTATTTTTATCTCCATGATATTTTCATCCATCTTCTATACACTTTTTTCAGTCTTTCCAAAATAATATACGGAAAATAAAACTGAGTGCACTTATTTTTGTTACTTAAAGGGTTTTTCTCACCATGCTTTTTCACACAGCCAGGTTAGGCTGCGGTTGGTTCTCTTGCAGTGATTGGCATATTTAGTTCCTTTGTAACTATACAACTAAATTAAGTGCAGGAGATTTAGGGCGACATGTCAGAAAAGAGGCGCCGCCACATCAGTTTTAAGGTATATTAAATGAGTGTATAGTGTGCCTCAATGAATTAACCTGTCATGTGGTATACCTTGCATAGTATAATTGATGCGCCTAATCTAGGTGCATAGCATATCATATCATTGCTAGCATATTTGATGCGCTGACTTTAGGCGCATTCAAATGTGTCATGGCTGGCGTATATTGCGCCTAGTTTTGGTTTAAGACAATTCATTTATATAGAAAATAGAGCATCAACAGTTTTTTGGCACAAAATACACCCAAATAGTGGTGCAGTCCTAATGGGAGATGTCGCCCTTAATCTGTAGAAAAACAAAACTAAAAGGGGTGAAAACAAGTGTTTATTAAAGGTAATTGCTTAACAAGCTAATCTTGTTAGAGATAAAGACCATGGTGACATTACTCCCTGTTCTCTGTCTAATCAGGAAGGGAGACATGGACGCTAACTTAGAGACACTAGTGTGCAGACAGAGCAAATATATTTCTACAATCTACTAACCAGGGCTATATCAAAAGAGCAATGTATTTAATAAAAGTCTTTATTTACTTTCCCTACATGTTGGAAGTGAATCATTGCAGTGAGAAAACCCTTTAAGTCGATCACTAAAATATGTTAATGATATCTTTCCATTTCAGAGGTGTCCATAGCCGTTTGAGGTGTTATTTGTACATTCCTATATCTCTATACTTATAAGAATATATTTATGTAATAGGATTTCCAGTCAGCATGAGAATGTTAACTTAACACTGTTTGTCCTGCCCCCACTTCACGTACCCCCGGGGTCTATGTGGAGCTCGACAGGCAGATAAACCCTTCCTACTTGTCAATAATTACGACCGTGTTTGAAGTCTGTATTTTATTAACAGGATGTAGGATTGGTAAAAAATAATGGACAACAAAAAATGTACATTAGAATACACATGGGCTTTTTGTAACAAACATAAAAACATGTACAAAGTAGAAATACAGTAAACTTACATAGTGGATAACATGTCCAGTCAATCTGAATAACAGCACAGTATAATCTGTCATAACTACACCAAATAAAGTTCTAAACTGAAACTAGCAGTGCTTATGAAGCTAGACATAGCTAGACATTTTCACAACCGAACACTTACCAACTATGCTTCAACAAAGTAGAGTTTGAGATGGCTGATGTCCTCTCTGTGCAGACATGAGGGAAAATGAGTTTCTTCTACCCATAATACAAAGAACTTCCTCTTAAACAGGAAACAATAACATTTGTGAAACTTTACAAACAAAGGCCATAAGGTGGCACCAAAGGCATTAATTATTTAACTAATGCATGTAAACCATAATAAATTACCATATTGAATTACAAGTACAAAACATTAATACATGTCTAATGATCAGCACACTCCCCGCCTGGCGTCAATTGATGCCACAAACAAGGTCCTCAAAAGAAAACGTAATATGAGTTCAGTAACTGGTCTGAGGAACTGTTTAGTCTCATTCTGCCTATGCACCTTGACCTATACTTTGCGTATGCTTCCGTCTTCGCTTGGGAGTGTTTTGGTGATAATCATAGGCCATTCATTTCTAGTGATTGACAGTCTTTCATAAGAACACATCACCAATTTTGAGTTTAGGTTTGGTGATTTGCCACTTATTCTTGGTTGTAGAGTGGAGATGTACTGTTTCCTCCACTTGTCCCAAAAGGTATTAGCGAGCTTTGAACCTGCCCTCCTTTATGTTTGTAAGATCTTTAGATGTGAATTTTCCTGCAGGAGGATTAACAATGCCAGACTTCTGAGTAAGCAGCATAGCAGGAGTAAGGATCGCTGGATCTTCTAGATCACTTGAAATTGAAGTTAAAGGTCTGGCATTAATAATGGCTGAAACCTCTGCTAGGAAGGTAGTTAAGCACTCATGAGTGAGCCTTGCTGTACCAACTTGCCATAACCGCGGCCAAATCGCGCCTAGTTTATTAACATGGTTTCCTATGGGAAACCGCGTCAATATACACACTGTGCGGGTCAAACCCGCGCGTGTGAAGAACTCTCCTGTCAATTCCTGACAGGGAGTTCACTGCGCTGCGGCAGCGTGGTGCTGCCACAGGCGTCGCCGCGGGTGTTGCCGCGGGTGGAGCGCGGCTGGGACGCGGCTCGCGCTGTGGTTTGTCCCCTGCTATTAATTTGCATAGGGGCAAACCCTCGGCGCAAGCCGCGCCCCAAACCACGCCCCTCCCGTCCAGAGGCCACGCCCACCGCCGGCGCCGCAAACCCGCGTCGGGAGACGCGAGTTTGTGGCCCGGTCCGACCAGGTTTTGGCCTCGGGAACCGCGGCGAGAGCCGCGGCGGAACCCGCGGCCAGAACCGTCATGTGAACGAGGCCTTAAAGTAGGAGCTATCTCTGCATGACCATTCTCAAAAATCTTCTCCATGAATGTAAAAAAGTGGTCTTTTATATCTGGTTTTCTCGAAAATTCCGTGTAAAGAAAGAAGCTTTGTTAAACTTGTTCTCTGTTGTTAGTAAGCGTGGTCTCACAGTCCTGAAGGAAGAGGACAACCCAATTATTTTAATTGTCTTTGGTTATTCCTTGCTCCATTATTGTTAGAAAAAGTTTATCTTCAAATAACAAATTTCCACCTGATTGTCCCTTTAGTTCTCTGGAAAAACTGTGCATTCCAAAGGTCTTGGTCACTGTCACAGGCATAATTGTCCCCATGAAGAGCCTAATGAAGGGACATGGTATTTTAAAGCTGTGTGGTAGCTCTTTGAGGTGGAAATTATTTTCCACACGGTTAGAAAAGAGAAGGCGTCCATTCTCTAGCGTGTTGGTAAAAACATGTTTTTTTAACAGAGGTCGGTTTGTGCACATTTCCTAGACAAACATCTTCTATAATGACCCACCTAGATCAAGTTTCTGGGCATATGGGGCATTGTGAGGACCATTAATTTGGCTTCTAGCTTTGTGAACTCTCAAGATATCCCTCCCAAGGAGTAGAATTATCTGTGCTTGATCATCAAGTTCTGGTATAAAAATGACTATATGCCTCAAATGGGAGTGATATTCTGCCACATCTGGTGTAGGGATTTCAGCCCCATTGTCCGGATCTGGGTTTCACTCGATTTATGGTAGGTAAGGGCAACAGGGGAGACCATCAATAGACTCTAAACCCGGTAGCCAGTAGCTCTCCTCCCCCCCGTCTCACAGTAACCTGCACAAGTCTTTAGTGAGGGGAGAGCTGGGTCCTTTGATGTTAAACATTTCGAAGAAAGCAGATCTGGCTAGAGACTTTTTACTTTGGTCATCTAGAATTGCATGGATCTTGATTGCTTTGTCTTTGTGGCCTGTTGGGTAGACTCTGACCAGGCATAAATTTTTGGGGCAGGACCTGCCACTGTGAGTCCTTTGCAGACCTCTGTACATTGTGAAGTAACTGCTGGTGTATCTGTACCAGCATTACGCTCTCCTTCACCATGTTCCTCAGTGCTTTCTGCATGTGATAAAGTGCATGGAGCAGGACCAGGGTGTAAAGCTGTGTTGTGATCTGTTCTGTCACATTCGATACATTTTACACTGACCTTACAGTCCTGGCAAAGTGTGATGTCGACAAGCAACATTTGTAGCATATGTTGTTTTCCTTGAGGAAGGTTTTGCGTTCTTCCATCGACTTTTCCCCTGAAGGCTCTGCATTTCAGTAGGGAATGTGGCTTCCTGTGCAAGGGACCTGCTTACTGGCATCCTTGATCGTGGGGTCCCTGGTGAAAGGGGTTGAAGACCTGTGAAGTAAAACTGTAGGGGAGATATTGGTTTGTGAACTGTCACTGGTGCTCCTATATGCTTAAAAACCAGGAGGAGTGACACATGACATTGTAAAATCAAAGCTTGGATCATTCCTAATCTTTGCTTGCTGTGTAACAAAGTCCACAAACACACTAAATGGAGGAAATGGTACATTGTGAGCTAGTTTATACCTGGACCCAGGCCCGCCATACAGGGGGTACAGGGGCTACTTTTGTAGGGGGCCCGGTGAAACAAGGGGGCCCGCAGCAAGCAGGCCCTCGTGTTTCACAAAATAACCAGCCTGAGCGGGCCCCGCGGCACTGCTGACCGGCCACGGGGCCCGTGCAGCTCAGAGTGGGAGGAGAGCTGGGGTTGTGCTCCGAGTCCCTGCAGCGTCTGTCACTTACTTCTCCTGCAGTCTGTGAACGGAGTCGGCCCCTCCCGCTCTCCCTCTGCCTGTGGGCGGGGCGCCTGAATCAATTTGAATCACCGAAGCCCCGCCCCACAGGCAAAAGAGAGAGGAGGGGCCGACTCCGTTCACAGACTGCAGGAGAAGTAAGTGACAGACGCTGCAGGGACTCGGAGCACGGCCGCCCCCTCCCCTCAAATTGTATGATACTGTGGGCTCCCCACCAACCCCGCCCTGCACACACACACTGCACCAAAGCCCCTGGGGCCCCACTGAGCCTCCCACCGCTGCATCAAAGCCCCTGGGCCCCACTGAGCCGCCCACCGCTGCAACAAAGCCCATGGGCCCCACTGAGCCTCCCACCTCTGCACCAAAGCCCCTTGGCCCCACTGAGCCTCCCACCGCTGCACCAAAGCCCCTGGGCCCCACTGAGCCTCCCACTGCTGCAACCCAAAACCCCTGAGCCCCACGAGCCTCCCACCGCTGCACCAAAGCCCCTGGCCCCACTGAGCCTCCCACAGCTGCAGCAAAGCCCCTGGGCCCCACTGAGCCTCCCACCGCTGCACCAAAGCCCCTGGGCCCCACTGAGCCTCCGACCGCTGTGTAACAAGGGGGTGTAGTAAGTCCACTCACCCAGTAGATGGCGCCAGAATATTTTTAGATGAAGTGTGGTAGTTGCCTGATTACAGGGGGGAAAAGTTTTGAGGGACACAGGGGCAGGAAGAGGAAAGGGAGGAGTTGGGAGCCAGAGAGGACTGGTAGAAGGAAATGAGGGGGCTGGGA
>JAODAL010064123.1:0-18889 GCA_025379985.1 Phyllomedusa bahiana
CCCTGATTTAAACTAGAATTGTGTTTATCCAATATAAGTTCAGGCTGCCCAATATCCAGGAATATTTCAATAGCAAACTGTTAATAAAAAAGATATTCCACTACAATGTCTACACTAAGTCTTGGTGATTTTTATCCAGTGTTCCTTTTATAGATAGAGCTTGTCTGTGTTCGCCACGGGCCCCCCCCCGCTCCCACCGCCGTGAATTTACAGGGTAGATGCTGCTTTAAAATTCTCTAGCTAACTACATAAAATGTTAAAATCCCTAATAAAACTAAATTGGAAGGTTCACAGCTAATAGTAGAGGTTTCTCTGTGCAGAAATAGACTAATTTCGCTGAGCTGTTTGGCCACAGGCAGAACGCAGGTCCTATCCCTATGAGACGCTGAGAGACACTGAGGCTGAAACAGGAAACGCTGTTCTATGTTAAACGAGGTCATGTGATTTTTCCAGCCAATCGCAACCATACACATCCCAGTCATGACGTCGCACACACATCTCCCCCTGCTTATTCTGTAATCTCATTTGTGGCCGCCAAAATTACAGGAAGCGCCGAAAAAGGCGCGATCTTAATAGATGATGCTCGTTTTTAAAACCCTTTAAATTATCGCATGATCTGGAAATTTCGATCACCATAAAAACCTTGCCGATTTCAACTTTGTCGATAAAAATCGCTCAACACTAGTAACCACATAATTGACATCTCTTGTATCACTTTATCTATATGCAATTATAATACTCACAATCAGCCCCTTCATGCATAGAAGGCATGTGAGTGGTTGTATTATCAGTATTATTGTACTTGTGCAGCCTCCCCTTGTATGATATTGTGTGGTTTTTTTTGCTTACTGGTGTGAACTGATACTTTTTCAAAGTGCAGTTTTTTATCATTCAGTTACCCACCTAGTGGATGGGTGTGTGAGCTACTGCTCATTAGTTGTCTGTACCTGTTATACTGTATTTCTCCCAAGTAGCATTGGGGCTTATCTTTCCTCCTACTGGGATAGTCTATTTTCCAGCCATTGAGCTATAAGTATGGCCTTTGTGTGGGATTTTGAGTAAACAATGTCCCATTTTTCTGTGATAGAATATGGCAAAAGGATCACATGAGGAGCCACTGTAATATATAGTAGAAAATAGTTGTAACAAATTTCACAGATTACCCACATGCGGTGCTAAAAAAGCATGGGAGATTAAATGAACGCTCCAGCTTTCAGCATTCCACTCCACATGCGGGTGCCACTTGTACTAGTTATGTCACCAGAGTGAACTACAGGAGCTCACAAACACCAGCTGATCCGATCTTAGTGATAGGATCTCGTTTACAATCAGCCAAGGTAAAACCGGCAGCTTCTCAACTGTAGAAATGCAGGGGCGTTTCTTCCCCTCCCAGCTGGGCGACATCATCCCCCTTCACTGTTCATGCTGCCTCCCGAGACTCCCTCCCCTCCCGTCTCTGAGTCCACATGTCACTGTGTCTCTCCCTATCTGTCTTATTTTGTAAGAGCTGAATACATACCACGGGCTGCATTCAATCTAGACTGAGCACTGATCTCTTCTCCTCTCGCAGCTGGAGATTTGTTACAGTTGAATTCAGCTTTCTATGAACAGCACAGATCTCCCTTCTATGCAGGAGAGGCAGGGATCAACACACAATTGTGCTGTTTCCTGATTGTAGAAGTCCTGCACAGTTATTCTGTTTCTTCTGGCTGTGCAGAGTGAAAATGTGCCGGTCCCTTACTTTGAGTGAAAGGCAGGAATGCAAGCTCTGTGAATACAGCCGACCGGGGGGCTGAACAGAATGTAAATGAGCTCTCAGCTAGTGAAATGCAAGGAGGAGGGATCCGACCAGCACTTGATATCAGTGTAAACAGAAGATAAGGGATCCTGTGATAACAAGACAGCTTTGCTAATGACATCCAATTGCAAAGTTGCTTGTTTTCACTGTCCCCTTATTCTGAAGACCATTTAATGAAATGATACAACCCCTTTAAACTATTAGGATAGGAAGGTCCAGGGATATTGGTCCTTTTCTATGCTGAAAATACCAGCCTACAGCTACACAGGAAGTAGATCATAACATTAGAAGGTCCACTTCTGACAATAAACCAGATCTTCCCAGTGTGCCTTCTAGATCTGCATGCATTTTTCACACAAGCTTACATGCAAGTGTCTAATAAACAGACACTACAGCTGTTATATGTTTGTTATGTGTAAAAATCTTGTCGTTTTTTAGAATGCTGTAGAAAGCATTTGATTATCCCTGTTCTTTCTTCACCTGAATCCTTTGAATCACAATCAGTAATTTTCGAATTTTAGCTCATGCTTTTTCCTTTGCCTCTGATTAGTTGCACCTAAATTTAGTCACCTGTGTCTACTTTTAACCCCTTAATGGTCCATGATGTACATGAATGTCATGGTATACCGTAGGATAAAGGTCAATGATATGCCTAGTACATGCACAGACACATAAGCCATGTCCCCGTCACCAATAGTTAATGCCAAGAAGCAATTCACAGCCAGGCTTTGCTGTAACAGCTGGGATTAGAGAAACTCCTGATGCCATCTTCTCATTAACAGCTGGTGCCAAAAGGGACTAAAATACCTGCTGTAACAGCTCATCACACATCAAAGAACTGCACTCCACTCTCCAGATAGTTATGCTTTCAAATATTATGTTAAACAAGTACAGAAGTATACTACATTAACTAAATTATCATCATCATACGAAAATGTGAGCTTCTTAGCAACGTTTCGGGTAGACATTACCCATCATCAGGCTAGAACAATAATAAAAAAAAAATTAGAAACACAGATGAGGGCAGGTGAATGTAAAATTTGCCACAATCATATACATATGGTGTAGTAGAAGTTATTATTAGTGACATGTTATCATATCAGCAAAGCATCAGAAGAGTTGAAATATATTTAACATGACTTGATCAACTCTACATTCCAAACAACTAAAATGCATGAGACAATACAAATGCAAAGAACAATGCGATTATTTTGGCAATATAGTTTGCATCTAGACATAATGTGTCACTTTCAATGTACATCTGAGAATCTTACAATAGTTGTGAAACCATATAAATAGCCTCAGTGATTGATATCAAAATGGTCATGTCATTCCATAGTATACATACTGTATATGTATAGCTGGTGGAGACACAAAGAAAGGATCCTAGGGCAATCAGATGCCACATCGTATTGAATATCAGTGTGATAAGACATACTAAACAGTATTAACAGATGATAGATTACCAGTAGAGACGATTTGTGATACAGTATATGCATTTCGCACAAGACAAAATGGAGTCAAACAGAGCAGACCTGTGGATAATGGTAAAATTTGTTAGGACTCATAGGAAGGGAATCCCAGCCATAGGGAATATCTCGATTGCAATAAAGGAAGATTCGGACCAAACTTTAACCCCTTAAAGAGCAACTATCACTTCCACACAAACACCTAGAATTGATAGATGAAATTATAAGACTTTTCTCAAATACATGTCATTAGTAGAGATGGCCGAATTTCTCAAAAATTCGGTTTCGGGTCACTTCGCCCCCGAATTTTCCGACACAATTCGTTCGGTCCGATTACTTCGCACGAATCACTTAGAAAACAGCTATATACCAGCTGCCCCAGACCTGCAGGGTGCTGTAGAACGTTGTTGCCATGCTTAATATGCAGAGGCGCTTGGTTGGTTCTTCATAACAAATGGTTTGTGTTTTTTAGTATGACAACGTCACATGACAGCCGCCGGCTCTCAGAACCTCTTCACTATAAAATCCCTGGGCACTTAAGAGGGCAAAACTGACCAAAAACTCAAGGAGCGGGAATGTAGCCTGATAAAGAGTCAAATGCTAGCGAAAGCTGGAAAAAAACAAGCTGAGGAGCACAGGTGGCCAACATTAGTGATAGAGTGTGGAGGTGACAGGCTGGCAGCCACAATGCAGCATAGAGGTCAGCAGTGGCACAATGACATTCTGGAGGCGGCAAAACAGTATTAGGCCACAGAGTGCACAAGCACACAGTTTGGAGGTCCCACGGCGGGCAGCAGTATGAGGTCCAGACTGTGCACAATGGCATTCTGGAGTGCAAAACAGTATTAGGCCACAGAGTGGCACAATCACACAGTGTGGAGGTCACGCGGCAGCAGTAATGAGGTCATCAGTTGGCACAAAGACATTAGGAGGCGGCAAAACAGTAATAGGCACAGAGTGGCACAATGATACAGTAATGGAGGTCACGGTGCGGCAGCAGTATGAGGTCAGTACAGTGGCACAATGGACAATATGGAGTCGGCAAAACAGTAATAAGGCCACAGAGTGGCGACACTGATACAGTGTGGAGGTCACGGCGGCAGCCGTATGAAGGTCAGGACAGTGGGCACAAAGACATTATGGAGCGTAAAAACAGTATTAGGGCATCAGAGTTGGCACAATCCCACCGTGTGGAGGTTCACCTGCGGCAGCAGTATGAGGTCAGACAGATGGCAAAACAAGGGCATCTGGAGGTGGCAAAACAGTATTAGCCACAGAGGCACAAATATACAGTGTGGAAACACGCGGCAGCAAGTAAATAAGGTCAGACAGTGTGCACAATGACAAATTCTGGGAGGTGCCAAAAAACAGGAGTCGGCCACAGTGTTGAGGGCACGGCAGCAGCCACGGCCAGCAGCATTGAGGTCAGCACAGGCACAATGACACAGTGTGGATGGCACGACAGGAGTCACACAGCAGCAATGAGGTCAGAAGTGGTGCTACAATGACATTCCTGCAGGTGCAAAATAAGTATTAGGGCCACAGAGCGGCACATGACTGAGAGCGGAGGTCACGGCGGCAGCCAGCATGAGGTCCAGGCAGAGCACAAAGACAGAGAGTGGATGTGATAGACAGGAGCACAGTCATGAGGATCAGAGAGTGGCACAATGACTTCTGCAGGTGGCAAAATAGTAATTAGGCCACATAGCGGGCACAATGACTGAGAGCGGAGGTCACGGCGGGCAGCAGCATGAAGGTCAGGCAGTGGCACAATGACAAGAGAGTGGAGGTGATACCAGGAGCAACAGCATGAGGTTCAGAGAGTGGCACATGACATTCTGGAGGTGCAAAACAGTACCATGCCGCAGAGTTGGCACAATGACACAGTGTGGTATGTCACGGCACCAGCAACAGCAAGCAGCAGCATGAGCACATAGAGTGGCACAATGACAAGTGTTAGAGGTGGTGAGCAATACCAGTCCCTGGGGGGGGGGTAAAGACTGTGGTAGGCAGATGGAGAAACTATCAGCAGATGTGTGGGCAATCAGGCGGTGGGCGGCATCAAATAGTGGGCTGAGCAGGTAGTTTGAAACCCAGACTGACGCCTAAGGCATTGATGTATGAAATCCTGGCCGATCCACGGCCTGATTCATCTTGACAAAGTTCAGTCGTTCAACATTTCCCGTGGACACATCGGGTTCTCCTTGGGGTAACGATGGCCCCCTGCCGCACTGAACACCCGCTCTGATGCCACACTACTGGCCGGCAGGACAGCTTCTCCACTGCAAACTCGGCAAGATGCGGGCCAACACATCCAGATTGGCTGCCCAGTAGTCCAGCGTATTCATCTAACTGGGGTGGCAGAGCAGCTGACCAAGTAGGCCACAACCTGTTGGTTGGGGCAGGGAATGGCTCCATGTCCTGCAGCTGCGCTGCTGCTGCTGGTGAACTTCCCTCCTCACTAGGCGGTGAAGGAAGCAGCTCATTATTGACTCCAGACTTAGGTTACTGCGATGGAGCTGGACTAGCCCTACCCCCCCCAACTTCCCCCCAGCAGCCGCGGCAGTAGTACGTGAGCGCTGCAGGAAACCCCGCCGGTCAGACCTGTCAAGAGGACGATGCCGCACAAAAGGCAGCGGCCAACTGATTTACGGAGGATTTCCCTATGTATTTGAGGTTTGTCTTCCCTCTCAATAGCTGGGAAAAAGAGGCTCCCAATTTTGGACCGGTAAGCGAGGTTCCCAAATAGGGCGGAGAGCCAGAAGTCCTCCCCCTGCTGGATTCTGACTATTCGACCTGTCACTAGCCAGGGCAAATAAGCAATGCTGCGGACATCTGCACAAGTGACTCGAGGGGCTCGCCTGCCTCCATTTCCACTGTATACTGCCACGTGCTTGGGAGTCATCTGCCTCGTCTTCCACATCTCATCCACCTCCTCCAGCTGCTCCTAGCTCCTCCTCTCTTGTCCACCTGGGTAAAAAATCCACATCATTTCACCAGACAATGCTTCCTGCTCCATGACCACCTCCTCCCTCCTCCTCCTCCATTTGACATTCCCCACCGGACTCAGAGGCCACGAGATTGTAGTCCGCCACAACACCCGTCCCCTGCCCAGACAGATATTTCAGCATCTGTTCCAGGATACATGAAGCATGGAATGACGTTATCTCATCCTTAGTCCCTGGGCGACTGACAAATAACGTGGCCCCTCCGAATGGCCTAACAAACGGCAGGTGTCACGCATGACTGCCACTTGCTTACATCAAAGTTACACAGGGGAGTAACTTTCTGTCTGCCTGGTATCATCAAAAAATCGTTAATGGCCTTTCTCTGTCATACAGTCGTCCAACATGTTGCAGGCTGGAATTCCAGCGGTGATTTGGGGGGGGGGGGGGGGGGGGGGGGGGGGGGGGGGGGGGGGGGGGGGGGGGGTAAACATCGCATATCAGAGCGTGTTGGTGGAGGCCGGTCTGGCCGCTTCAAACTCAGGAGGGTGTTCCACTGGCTTTGTACTACATGATAAAGTGCATGCACAGTTTTCCAGCCATTTTCAGAATTTCTGAAGAACGGTGGAAAGACTTCAGGAACCTTTTTACACCAGATTGAACACGTGCGTAATCCATGCAGTGGCGCATGGACCATCCCTCCTCGGTGCAGCGCGACACCCATGTTTCCTCCCATTGTCCCGTCACCATGGTTCCGATTTGCAGTGGCGCGGAGAAAGCCACACAATCGATTTCTGCTGCATGACGCGGAGCAGTTTCCTCCCCTGTGTGAACTTCGTTCGCCGAGGCAAGCTAGGTGTAGAACTGCGGACAACCGCTGTGCCCTACACATGTGGTATGATGGAGCATAACTTGTGGAGGCGAGATGGTGTGGTGTGGAGGAGGAGATGCGACATGGGCGCAGGAGCAGCAGGTTTGACAACGTGGAAGGAGAAAGCGGCGTCTCCTGTCCAAGTTGTTGGTGTGCCTGGGCAGGAACCACATTCACCCAGTGGGCCAGAAAAGGACATGTACTCGGCCCTGACCGTAGTACAGCTCCTACGTCCACGCTGCCGAGTAAACCTTGGAAACAAACCGATAAAGCACAAGGACTGACCCCACTATCTGTTCTACATATTTATGAAGTGCTGAGAACTCAGCCTTTTTGGAAAAGAAATTACTGTCTTTGGAACTCTCCATCTCCGCTCGGCAACAAGCCATTATTTCTCTGAATTAGGGCACTAGTCCACCATTTGGAAAGGGATGGACTGCTATACCAACAACTTGGACAGGAGCACATCAGGCAGCTGCACCTTAGGATGGTTGGCACGCATACTGTTGTCTCTTTACAATCGCCTCTCTGAACGACAGCTTCGCCATGAGTAGCGAGGAGCCGGAGCAACTGGACCGGGAGAGGATGTCAAAGAGAAACAGCTGCCTTCTGCAGAGTGGTGAGCCTTGGACTGGCTGAAATGGCTGCGTGCCACTGGCCCGCTGCTGCTTGCTGCAAGCCGGCAGGATGGACCACCACATCTGAGGTCACGTTCTCCCAGGCCACCGATGGTGGACGCTGCATTTTGAACGCAGGGCCGTTGTCCAACGTTAGCTCCCAGGCCACGCTTCACTTTCTCCAGCCCACAGATTCTAACATATACCCATATCGGCTCCTCGTTGTCTTAGCAAAGAACTGCCCAAACCGCCGAGTAGCTGATTTTACCCGCCAAACGCCTCCGCACTTGAGTGAGCTACTGCCACCGCACGCCTGTCCTGCGACCCTAGTCCGCTACAGTCTTGGACCATCCTGCGAAGCGTGTTTTCTACCCGTGGGCCGCTTGGCACCCGACCTCACACTGCTGCTACCCTGCTGACTCACTGCCACACAACCCACATGCTGGGCTGCGCCGCTGCCTGACGCGCACAAGCTGACGGCCCTCTTCTCCTGACGATGATTAAGCCCTTGCTTCACACCGGCTACCCAACGTGCAGTCGTCAACATCATCATCAATTGGTGTTTCAATCTCCACAACTGTCCTCATCACCGGTCTTGGTACGCCGAGGCTGACACTCTCACCACATGACCTCCCATGCCACTCTCCACATCATACTTGGCCGGCCTACTCAAGAAGCTGGGGATATGGGCCCCATTTCATCGCTGCCCCGTAGCTGCTGACTGCCCTCCTCAAATTGTTTCATCCTCCTATATAGTGGGCTGCTGAGCCCAGACCACCCTAGAAAGATTCCCTGGGCCTGAGGGAACTGGATGGGACAGAGCGGGCTGAGGACAGGTGAGAGGCCGCTTACCCCTCGCCCAGGGCCATGCCAACTAAGTGTTGTGTCTGAGGTTCCACCGACTCTCCTTGGCTGGGGTTGTCAGATGTCATCTGGAGGAAGAGGATGACCGAGTCAACCCAATCAAGAACCCTTGGGGTTGCTGAACAACACACGTCCCGCTAGATGACAGGCGGCAGTTGTGCCTCACCGAGTGGACCCTGCAGCGACGTCCCCGTTGCTGTGCAGCGAACCTGGGCCCGTTTCAGAAATGTTTTGCCACTGCCACGTCGCATTTGCAGAGCCTGCCCACCTCTCTGTCTGACATACTGTTTTGATCTAAAATGTACAGACACTGTTTTGATGAATCTAACTGTATATGATAAATAAACACCGTTTTTTTTTGACATCCAAATGAACCCAGTAACAAAGTCTTAGGTAACCCTTGATAATAAATTGCGCCCACAAATGCCAGGAAAAATTTACATGTAGAGTGTCGTTTACAAGCACGTGTGTTTTATCTAAAAGATAAAAGCACAAACAGGCTTAATTAACCATCCGCTTGTGAATATATCTACAAGAAAAATTGTATATAATTCGTGTGTGAAGAAGACGGTTTTAATTTTTGTCAGCACAGCAGCAAAACAACGCTTAATTAACGCCCTGGATGAAAAATGCGCAATAGAATTGAGGCACCAACAACAGTAGCTTTGTGTAGCGATTACAATTGCGTGATTTTCTAACGCCACACAACAAGAGATACAGTTTGTAATTAGCCATTGCATTGCGAATTAGCTACCAAAAAAATATATAAATATTTGGCGTTGAGATAAAGAACTGTTTATTTTGTAATCACACCAGCAAAACAACGCTTAATTAACCCCAGGATGAAAATTTCGCCAAAAGATTGAGCGCACAAACTTGTAGCGGAGTTACATGGGCGTGATTTCTACGCCAACACAACAAGAGATAACAGTGTAATTTGCCTTTGCCTTGTAATTAGGCTACCCAAAAAAAAATATATATATTTGGCGTTGAAAAAGACGTTTTTATTTTTGTCAGCACACCAGCAAGAACAAACGCTTAATTAATCCCCTGGCATGTAAATTGCAGCCAAAGAATGAGCCACAAACTAGTAGCGTGTTACAATTGCTTGTTTTCTAACACCACACACCACGAGATACATTGTAATAAGCCTTTGGCTTGTGAATTAGGCTACCAAAAAAAAATATATAAATTATGGCGTTGAAAAAGACGGTTTATTTTGTCAAGCACACCAGCAAAACTAACGCTTAATTAACCCCTGGCTGTAAATTGCGCCAAAGAAATGAGCCGCACAAACTATAGGCTTGTTACAATTGCGTGATTCTCTACGCCACAAACAACTAGAGATACAGTTTAATTTTGCCTTGTTGCTTGTGATGAGGCTTAACCCAAAAAAAAATATAAATATTTGGCGTTGAAAAAGACGGTTTATTTTGTCAGCACACCCCAGCAAAAACAACGCTTAATTAACCCTGGATGTAAATTCTCCAAAGAATTGAGACCGCACAAACTATAGCAGTGTTACAATTGCGTGTTTTCTACACCACACAACAAGAGAATACAGTTGAAATTACCTTTGCTTGTGATTAGGCTAACCGAAAGAAAACATATATATATTTGCGTTGAAAAAAGACGTTTATTTTTGTCAGCACACCAGCAAACCAACGCTAATTAACCCCTGGATGTAATAGCGCCAAAGAATTAGAGCGCAACAAACTAGTAGCTTTGTAGCGTGTGTTACAATTGCGTTTTTCGTACGCCACACCACAAGAAGCTACAGTTGTAATAGCCCTTTGCTTGTGAATAGGCAAACCAAAAAAATATATAAATATATAGAGGCGTTGAAAAGAAACGGTTTATTTTTTGTCAGCACACCCAGCAAAACACGCTTAATAAACGCCCTGGATGAGTAAATTGGCCCAAAGATTGAGCGCACAAACTATAGCGTGTTTAACAAATTGCGTGTTGTACTACTCCACACAACAAGAGATACAGTTTGTAATAGCCTTTGCTTGTGAATTAGGCTACCAAAAAAAAATATATATATTTGGCGATTGAAAAGAACGTTATTTATGGTCATTCACACCGACTAAAACAACGCTAAATAACCCCTGGATTGTAAATTGCGCCCAAAGGAAAAACATATGAGCCGCACAACTATTGCCGTGTTACAATAGCGTGTTTCTACGCCACACAACAAGAGATACAGATTGTAATTTGCTTTGCTAGTGAAATTTTAGGCTACCCAAAAAAAAATATATATATTTGGGCGAAAAAAAGACGGTTTATTGTTGTCAGCACACCACCAGCAAAACAACGCAAAAATATAAACCCCTGATTTAAATTGCGCCAAAGAATTGAGCCCGCACAACTAGTAGCGTGTTACACAATTGCGTTTTTCTAATCGCCAACACAAACAAGAGATACAGTGTAATTTGCCTTTGCTTTTGAATTAGCTCCAAAAAAATAAATATCAGATTGGCGTAAGAAAAGACGTTTATTTTTGACACACACCAGCAAAACAACCTTAATTAACCCCCTGGATGAAATTTGCGCCAAAGATATTTAGCCGCACAAACTATAGCGTGTTAAACAATTGCGGTTTTCCCTACTACGCCACACAACAAGAGATACAGTTGTAATTTGCTTTGCTTGTGCATTAGGCCTTACCAAAAAAAAATATATATATTGGCGTTAGAAAAAGACGGATATATATTTTGTCAGCACACGCAGCAAAACAACGCTAAAATTAACCCCTGATGTAAATTGCGCAATAGATTCAGCAGTCCAAAAATGAAGTGTTATTTGTAATGTAAAAAGCGCTGTTACTATAAATGAAACACAGAAACATGAACATGCCTTTAGATCCCACTTGGATATGAATGTATAGCAGCTGGCAGTGGACTCACATCGCCCACCACTGGATTTTCAGATCCAATATACCCCCAAAACATCAGAAATAGCACATTCAGAGACAGTCTCTGAGACAAGCCTGAGACACCCCCCAGAAATCGCTTATAAAAAATCAGTTCTTCATAAGCGCTAATCACCCGCAGGCAGCCCACCTACCCTATCATTACAGTGAAGGAGTGTGATCTCCCAGCCGGCGCGCTCCGGTTCTTATAAAGTGCGGTGACGTCACAGAATCTCCCGCCGTCTCTGATTGCTTCATCTCTGCACATGACATGCAGGCTATGCCTCTTCTTCTCCCAGAGTGCTTTGCCCCTGTAGCTGCCATGTCTCGCAGCCATTTTATCAATCAAAAGCACACACTTCGTTCACACCAATCCCGCCAAAACTTCGGACTTTCGGTCCCACCGAAGTTTTCCTGAAATTTCTAACGAATTCCTCCACTTCGATAGAAGCAAATTCGCCCATCTCTAGTACAGTATCAATGCAGAGGATTTTCCCTCAGATTTACAGGAAACAGTTTACTTTCACTTTGTAACTCAGGAGATCCTTATCAGTCTTTGGGAAGATACCGAACAGTGCAGGGGATGCTGAGCACTCACTACATACATTACAGCAGCACAGCACACTAAGGCGGTGTTCAACACTGCAGTGGACAAAAAACGACCTAAAGCCCGAATACATAAAAACTGAGTTTTCATGTCCCCTGCCCTGTCAAAAGCAGCTGAAAAAACGGCCATTTATTTGCTGTGCGATTGCCTTTTTTGGCGCGTTTTTTACCCGCGATTTTTGTTTGTATTCTGGATTTCAATGTATGCATAAATTAAGCCATTGGATGTAACTCCGCCCTACAAAAGGGAATGTAAAGCACATTATTGCATTTATAAGTAATCTTGCAAGTCGTTTTACGGATTTTGCCGCTTATAAAGTTATCTTTCTTTTGTCGCCAAAAATAAGTTTTTGATGGATTTTGGCGCTAAAATACGGTTTTTATGGATTTTGGTGCTAAAATACGGTTTTACGGATTTTGACGCTGACACACTTATTTCGCTTTTGCAGCAAAAAAAATCCGTTTTTAAGGATTTTAGCACCAAAACCCGTAAAAAAAACCCTTATTTCTAGCAACAAAATACATTAAAAAAAATGTTGCGACAAAAGCAAGATAACTGTAGAAGAGCCAAAATCAGTAAAAAAAAGTATTTTAGCGGCAAAATCCATAAAAACGTATTTTTTGCGCATAAAGCGTATTTTTAGCGACAAAAGCGAGAAAACTTTAATAGCGCCAACATCCATACAAAACATATTTTAGTGACAAAATCCGTAAAAAAAGTATGTTAGCGCCAAAACCCGTTAAATGTATTTTTAGCTACAAAATACGTAAAAAAAACTTTATTTTTAGCAACAAAAGATGATAACTTTAAAAGCTAAAATCCTGAAAAAACTTATTATTAGCTCAGAAGCGAGAACTTTATTTAGACTGGGGGTCCTCCTGGTGGATTTACCTGAAAAATCGCGGCAAAAAACACAGCGAAAACGCGCAAAAGACGTCCGGAGCCGCTTTCCATAACTCCTGTAGGTAAATTTTCTGCCCTGCCCTGCGCGTTTTTAGAACATGTGCAATAAGACGACCAGTAAAAAAAAAAACGAGCAGAAAAAAGAAGCACCGTGTAGACAGCAGGACGATTTTACAATAGAGTCTATGGGAAATGATTACAGTCGTTTTTTTTCTGTGCAGTGGAGACAGAGCCTTAGAAACTATGTGACAGAGTTTACCTGTTGCTTTCAAACCTCCTCCTCCATAGCAACACAGGCCATCTGTAACTGCTGCTGCTGTGCACATGAATGACGACTTACAGACTCCCCCTGCACTGTGGACTCGCCAGCTCAGGAACTACAACTGTCTCCATCAAGCTGTCATGATGGCCGACTTGGCCCGACTTCAAGCTGTTCTGTAATGTCCCAGCACTTTTTTAAAAACTGAAATACAGGTTAAATGCTTTTGGTTTTGTCCAATGAAGCTTATTTGAGAAAGTGTTTGTATATTAGTCTTCTAGTTACTTCATGATGTTTGGTCTGAAGGTGATAGGGTAACTCTTCAAAGGGAACCTGTCACATAGGTAGTGCCCCCCTTCTGAGGCAGCACAAGCTAGTGTCAGATCCTGCTGTTTCAGCGCTTGATTCCCTTATTCTGTAAGATGCAGCAGTTTTTAGAGCATTTACCCCTCAAATCTTATTCATAGCAGAGGTGTTAGCTTCCGCCCCCACCCAAAGGCTAGCTCCGCCCACTGACAGTTTATTCACATGTTTCTACCTATTTTCAATAGTATAGGTTTGTCAGTGAGGTGGGCGGGGCTTACCCCTCCGATTGGCCGGTTTGAAAAACAAAAACTGACACTCTGAAGACTCTTTCGAATGACTCTTCTGGTTGAAAAACTGTAGATTGGAGCATTAAATACACAAAATCTACAGCATCTTACAGAATAAGGGACACAGCGCTGGAAAACAGCAGGTCTGAACACTACCTTGATTTCTGCCCTCAGCCAGGGGGGCAAAAACTATGTGACAGGTTCTCTTTAAGCCTAACGCCTGAAAAGTAGTTCATGACCAGAACATTTTTTTAGTTTTTGCCTCCTTGATTTTCAACTGTTTTAACTTTTTCATTTTTTCAGTGATGCAGTTGGATGAGACCTCATTTTATTCGAGACGAGTTGTACCTTATGGGGTAATAGTTTAAATTCACTTAGAAATAATTGCAGAATTTTTTTTTAATTTTTAAAAAATGTTTTTGGGGGTTTTTCAAACATTTTTTTACACCATTCATGTTTCACACTTAATAACTAGTTAGAGTAATTCTACAGGTTATTACGGTTGTATGGATACCTAATATGTGTAGGGGTTTTTATGTGTTGTAAATGTATGCACAATTATTTTTTATTAAATACTTATTTTTTATTATTACTATTTAATTTTTTTATTTATTTACTCCTTTTTATGTTTTTTACTTATTTTTTAAATCCCATGAAGAGAGAACTGTTCCTTTTTTTTTTTTTACACTTAGTACTGTATTAGCAAATTCATATATGCTAATACATTATAATCAGTGTCAGTCTGACACAGGCAGTGATTACGGCAGCTCACAGTCTGCCCTGATCGCTGGATTCTTACACAGACAGCCCTGGGGCTACTGTAGGCCCCAGGGCTGACTCTGTAGCCGTTCCCCAGGCTCTGTCGGGTCACCAGGTGTTCCGATCACCCGACAGAGCAGGGAAACCCTTTGATTGCGCTGCGGTGACGAACTGCGGCAATCAAAGGTTTCCCCCGCTCCCCGGTGCTTGCAGGAGCTGTTCTGGGAACAGGGCTATGTAGTACAGACGAACGACCTACACCAGCCGACGTCAAAAGACGGTGGGCGGTCGTTAAGGAGTTAAAGGTTCTCCAGTTATAGTCCCAGTATGTGGATATTGTTTGGATAGTGGGGTTTTGTTGGGAATGTATTCTATGTTTTGGCACCTGAAGTCTTCTGCAAACCTGAAAGTGTCCAAAATCCATTAGTTCTTTCTTTACTTCTGAGGCCTGTGTTTTAGTCAAGAAGTAAATTAGGGACATATGTGCGATATTTATAAAAACTGCAGAATCAGGTAAATAAATATGAGATGAATTTTTCTATTAAAATCCATGTTTCAAAAAAATTAATTAAAACTGAAAAATTGGCAAGAAAAAAAATGTACCTTCCCCCTGCTTTAATTCCAGTACACACCTAGAGGTTTACAAACGTCCTAAAGGATGTTTTGATGCTTTGGGTTGTGAAGTTTTTAAAAATATATGATTTATGGGGGTGTCTGTAACAATGCTGATGGACTCCAACTATCAACACAATTCACTGACAGTCACAAGAAAAGGCAATATGAATTGTATCTGTAAAACCACACACCGCCAAATGATTCAGCCACGAACATCAGGCATTCATAGACAGATGTACGGTTTGGTGGAGATTTGAATGTGTGTACACTCCAGTAGCGGAAGAGTAATAACGATAACTGTCACCATGCTATCCCTCAAAAATTCACTCTACGGTGAAGGAAACAATTATTTGATACCTTGTTGATTGTGTAAGTTTGCCCACTGACAAAGACATGAACAGTCTATAATTTTAAGGGTAGGTTAATTTTAACATTCAGAGATAGAATATCCAAAATAAAATCCAGAAAATCACATTGTAAAAAATTATATACATTTTTTGCATTTTTTCTGAGAAAAAATAAGTATTTGATCCCCTACCAACCATTAAGAGTTCTGGCTCCTACAACCATTAAAACGCCTAATCAACTCATTACTTGTATTAAAGACAGCTGTCTTAAATAGTCACCTTCATAAAAGACTCCTGTCCACAAACTCAATTAATCAGTCAGACTCTAACCTCTACAAAATTGCAAGACCAAAGAGCTTTCTAAGTATGTCAGGGACAAGATCATAGACCTGAACAAATTGGCTACAAAACCATAAGTAAGACACAAGTTGGGAAGGAGACAACTGTTGGTGCAATAGTAAGAAAATGGAAGAAATACAAAATGACTGTCAATCGCCATCGCTCTGGGGCACCATGCAAAATCTCACCTTGTAGGGTCCTGGGACCACAATCGGCAAGAAAACCATAGGTAACACATTACACTGTATGCTGCAATGGTTTAAAATCCTCCCATGTGCAGTTTTACAGACTCCTAAAAAGTTCAGGTGCGCAACCCAGTTCAGATGACAAGCAAAGATCCTAAGCAGTTGTAACCACTTCAGACAAACACAAACACAAGACAAGCAACAAGCATAACACGGACTATTGCTGGCCTAATAGCAGGAGAGGACCAAATAGCAGGAGAATTCCTGCCGTCCGTAACAGTGTCTAACATACAAGCCCCTCAAAAGCACATCAGAACTGAAGTGGTCCATAAAAAATTTTGGTTTTTGAATATTTTCTTGAAAACTTTAAATATTGCTGCTAAACTTATCGGCCTTTTATTATCCTAAAAAAATAAAAGGACATTGAAAATATGCCAACAAAAAGTAGGCACATGGTAAATGTTATTTATTAACTATTTTGTGTGGTATTACTTTGTCTTGAAAACACAGAAATTTAAATTCTAACACTGCAAAATTTTCCAACTTTTCACTTACTTTTGTTGCTTTCCACAGATAAACAAAGAATATATCAGTCAAAAATTACCATTAGGCTATGTTCACACTACTTATTACAGGTGTAATTGCGGGAAGGATTTCACCTGCAATTACGCCGGCTGCCGTGTAGCGGGGACGGGGGGGCTGGCAGCTTGCCGGCCCCATAGACATCCATTATCCACGGCACATATCCCGCCGGGATAATGTGCATGTCACTTTCTCCCCGCTCGCGAAATCCGGCGGGCGGGGAGAGGAGACGGAATCCATAGTTCTCTATGAGAACTGTGGATTACCGTAATGACTGGGCCAGTTTTCAGCCGTATTGGAGCGCAATACGGCGCGCAATACGGATGAAATCCATCCCAGAATAAGCCGTGTGAACGAGGCCTTAACATTACCAAGAACAATGTATCACAAAAAAATACATACCTAAAACTATTCCAAAGTTATTACCACATAAAGTAACATATCAGATATTAAGAATGGGACTCTGTCTTTGATGCATAATGTGGTCATGTCCTTAAGGATTTAAAAGCATACTTATACCTGTAGAGCGAAGTGCGGTTCTTCCTTTATAAATTTAATGAAGTGCTGTAGTGGTTCAACCCCTAAGAACAAGCACCCACAAAAAATTATAAAACCAGATTTGCATGATCTGACTATACAAAATAATCCTGCTACAACCGCTATGATCAGAGAAACTTCTGATCTCAGCCATTTACCCCTTATACATTGTGTTTAATAGTAACTGCAGAAACTGAAGGATTTAGACAGTGGCTCCCTTTGATAACCAATAACACTTAATTATGGGTTTTCCATGTGTTACCATGGTAGCTGGGGGGCTAAAATAGGCCTTTAGGTCTTCCATAAGCATCTGCCTGTTAGTCAGTATGTCCTAATTACTGTTGGTCAGTAACACTTTAGGATACATACCATAGGCAAGTGACATAACTTCCAGGATAGCAATCATAGCAGTTGCTATATGACCTATCAACCAACGTGAACTTACAGCTAAGGTGCAATTAATTATCATTAAAGGTTATGTACTTTATACACAATGCACAAGAAAAAGGCATCCTCACCTGGTGCCCAAAGGAGCCGCTCATCCTAGCACGCGTAAAGAGCAGTACAGGACATATAGTACTGCACTACACTGTAGAGAGGTGCTAATCGACCGCCAATCACTACATGCACTGCAATAATACAGGTGTTCACAAGTGAAATGTTCATGATAATTGTTGGAATCTTCCAGTCAATCAGATGTGCCACAAGCAGTGTCTGTGAAATTGTATGGGGAGTTTGGTTTCAAGATACAATGTCCCAGGAAATACCTTGGTATGGTAAAGATATTATATCTTGAAGTCGTTGTAACTTAAGGGACCACTGTCATCATGAGCTTTTACATGTTGAATTCAGTTTCCTAGACCTCATCACCATACCCAATATTATACTAATGGCATAGCAATTAAACATTGATGCATCAAGTCCCCCTCGGAGGCAAAAAAAAAAAAATACACAGTCACCTTGAATTAGTAAACCAACCAATTTCACCATCATGAAGGAGTCGGTTTGTTTCTAGTGTCTTTGTCTGAGTTTCTTCTTCCAATGAAAAGAGTTGAATGTGAAAGTTTTCACACTAGAAGCAGACACAGACCTTGTTTGTAATGCCAAGCAACCCTTCAGTTCTAGAGTGTATGTGATCAGATCTGTAGTAGCGGCATTTAGGGCAACATGTATGTACTGGGCTGTGGCAGTATTCTGGCGTCCTTTCAGCCCAAAAACTGGCGCAACCCTGTTCTCTAGATTTGGAATCAGGCGCACTCCAAAATTAGGCGCGTTATCGTGCACCCACGGAACTTTGTAATGCACCTGAGATCGGAGGACATTCTGGATGCATGTCGCACCACAACACATTTATGATGGGATGACAGCAAAACTGGGCGCATTACTGCTGGAACAGCCAGACCAAATTAAAAGTGGTTTACCTGAGCCTGATTTGTTGTTTTGGAGCTAGAAAGTGCCTAATCTATGACCCGCAGTAGAACAGGTTCATAGATTCAGGCGCATTCTACGCTACTAACGCACGCACAAAAATGGCATCTGGGCGCCAAAATACATACGTGTCGCCCTTAGTAGTGAGCTCCACTGGACACGAGGATTGGTGTGAATAGTTAAAATTTCTGCAGAGTACATAACAAACTAAAAAAAAAATGTTGTTCTAATTAATATGTAGGGTTTTTTTTTAAATT
>JAODAL010064124.1:0-18889 GCA_025379985.1 Phyllomedusa bahiana
GCAACTCGTCTTTTCTATTCCCGGCTTGGACCACATACATCGATTGGGGTTTTTAAAAAAAGAAAAGCCCCGGGAACTCGTAATCATGTGCAGTGTGGACATACACTAACACCTGTGAAACCATAGAGAAACATGGATTCAGTATAAAGGATGAGAAGGACCTGAATGACAGCCTGCTGGAAAGCTACCAGAATAACCACTTTGGTAATCCAAACAGTAAGGTTATTCTTCACTGCCCTTTCCACCAATGAGGTCCAGTTTCATAGTCTGATGTGTGTTTCCAAATTCAGGTCAGTGTGGATTGAAAAAGAAAGCATAAACTCGTAAGTTGTTAATGACACTCCAGAAGCCACTCACCAGAGAATGTTTGTTGCTGCATCACTATCAGTAAAAGCCACTGGGTCTATGCTCATATTAAGAGAGACATCGCTGCTTCCATCCATGCCTGGTCTGCCAGCACTCGTCAGTAGTGATGAGCGAATGTGTAAACAATCATTATCGAATCGATAGACGATATCTGCAATTATCATGTCTATAGTCGATTATCGCCGATGACCATTAACCCTTTACTGCCAAAGCCAGTTTTGGCCTTCCTGACAGAGCCCTGGTTTTAAAATCTGACATGTGTCACTTTATGTGAGAATAACTGTTTGACACTTTTACCTATCCAAGTGATTCAGAGATTGTTTTCTCGTGAACACATTGTGCTTTAAGTTAGTAATGCATTTTGGTCCAAAAAGTCCTTGTTTATTTTTGAAAAATATAAAAACATCATGCAAATTTGCAAAAATTAGCAATTTTCAAAGTTCAAAAATTTCTCTGTGTAAGACAAATATTTATTCCACTCAAAATAGTTTATAAATAGCATCTACCATATGTCTACTGTAGGTTGGCATCATTTTAAATGTTTTTTTTGTACCACATTAAGGGGCTTAGAAATCTAGTAGTAATTTTTCAAATTTTCAAGAAAATTAGCAAAATAGATTTTTTTAGGGACCAGTCCAGTTTTGACGTGGCTTTGAGGGGCCTGTATGTTATAAACCCCAATAAATGACCCCATCTAAGAAACTACACTCCATAAAGTATTTAAAAAAGCATTTAAGAAGTTTGTTGACCCTTTAGATATTTCACAGAAATTAAAGCAAAGTGGAGGTGAAATTTACACTTTTTTTGCAGATTTTCAATTTTTATCCATTATTCACAAGAATACGGTAAATGTGATCAGGGAAATGCAACTTAATATTGATTCCCCAGATACTTTCCGTTTCAGAGATATCCCATATTTTGGCCCTAGTGCGCTATTTGGGTCAACCACAAACCTCAGAATAGGAGGAGCACCTACTGGCTGGGGGCTCATTTTCATTACCATTTTATTTAGGCGCCATTTCAGGTTTGCGGACACCCTAAGGCTCCAAAACTTAATAAATTCCCACAAAAAAAACCCCTATTGGGAAAATACACCCTTACGGGTTATATCTAGAGGTACAGGGAGTATATCGACCCCACAGATGTTTCACAAATTTTTTTTAGCATTAGGCTGTGAAAAGAAAAAAAATGTTCCCAATAATCTCCAATTTCATCTGAAAATGTTTAATTTTTACAAGAAATCCTGGAAACAAAGCCCCCAAAATGTATTTCGCAATTTCTTCCAAGTTTGGCAATACCCCACATGTGGGTGTAAACTGCTGTTTGGGCGCATGGCAGGGTGTACAAGGGAGGGAGTGTTATTTGGCTTTTGGAGCACAGATATTGGTGGGGCCATGTCGCATCTGCAAAGCCCCCAAAGTGCTAGAACAGGTGGATCTCATCTAAGGGTGTATTTTGCATTTTGGGCGCACAGGTGTTCCATAGTTTTTTTTTACCATTGGGCCATGAAAATGGGAGGGGGGGGGGGGTGGAACGCAGTTCCGCCATTGTTTTTGGGCTTCATTTTTACAGTATTCGCCATACGGGATAAATGACGGGATAACTTTACTATGGGGGTTGGTAAAATTACAATGATATAAATTTTATATAGTTTTTTATGTTTTATTACTTTTACACAATAGAAGCGAGTTTATAAAAAGTTGCGTTTTTATGTTGTCCTATTCTGACAGCCATAGCTTTTTTTAATTTTTTGCATACGGAGCTGATTTTGGGCTTGTCTTTTACGAGATGAGTTGATGTTTTTATTAGTACCATTACGCTGTGCATGTGATGCTTTGATCACTTTTTATTAAGGTTTTTGTGAGACATTTTGTACAAAATACAGCAATCCTGGTCGTGATTTTTATTTTTTACAGCGATCACTGTGCGGTATATATGACATGCTAGTTTTACTCGGCAGGTTGATACGATTACAGCGATACCAAATTTGTATATTTTTTATTGTTTTACTGCTGTTACACAATAAACGCAGTCTGAGAGCCATAACTTTGATTTTTGTGTAGGACTTTTTTTTTGCGGGATGAGTTGAAGTTTTTATTGGTATCATGTTTGGGGGGACAAGACTTTATGATCGCTTTTTGTGGAGGCAGGGTGAAGAAAATACTGCAATCCTAGCAGTGTTTTTTATTTTTATTTTTAATAGCGTTCACCGTGCAGTATCCGTGATAAGTTAGTTTTACTCTGTGGGTTGAGACGATTACTGTGCTACCCAATTTATATAGTTTTTTTATTTGGAAGCACAATTTTTTTTTTTTTTAAGTGTTTTTATTGTGTAAAACAATATTTATGCATCGCTATCTTCTAATAGCCATAATTTTTTAATTTTTCCATATTCAGAGCTGTGTAAGGACTTTTTTTTTGCGGGACAAACTGACGTTTTAATTGGCACCACTTTGATGTTGATATGAGATTTTGATGACTTTTTACTCCATTTTATGTGCTGCGGGATGAACAAAAATCGCATTTCTGTGACTGTTTTTTTTTTTTTTTTTTATGGCGTTCACCATACGGGTTAATTATCTTTTTTTGGGCGATTGGCGTTTGTAAAGGGGAAAAGGGTGGTGTACGTGTTTTTATTTTATTTTTTGTGTTTGTGTTTTACATTTTTACACTTTTTTTTTTACTTTTATACACTTATTTCACTTTTTCCCAGATGGTAATTGCATGAACGAACGTCAGGTCGTTCATACAAGAGGAGATCAGCACACTGCTTATAGCAGTGTACTGGTCTCCATGGCAACTGTCAATCACGCTGCCCACAATGCATTGTGACATCGAGGGGTTAATCCGCCGCGGCCTGAGTTCACTCCGGCCGTGGGGGATGCAGCATAATGCCAGCGGTAATATACCGCTGGTTCCATGCCCCGATCTTGCGCGCTCCGCTTGTGAGCGCGCAAGATTGCCATGACGTACTGATACTTCAATTTGCGGGAACCCCTACCCGACATCGATGTATGAGTACGTCAAATGTCGGTAGGGGTTTAAAGTCTATGGAAGAGGAACAACAGCTTTAATGTTACACCCAAACAGGTGAGGAGAAGCTGGAATTAACATCCACAACAGTAAACTGGATATGTGCTACATCTTAGGCAAGACAATTAGGCTATAAAAGTAACAGAAAAAAAATCATATGCTAAAATAATTCATTATGTTCAATTACTAACTGAAAACATGAGGACGGCGTAGCCACAGCAGGTACAGTGGTAGCAGCTGCAAAGGGGCCCTTTTCACACAAAACAAGACACCGGTATTGAAAATGGAACATGGGAACTGGCAGGGGACCCCTATCACTTTTTGCACCAGTGACCATCATCTCGTCACATATGTGGTGGCAGTAATAACGTCCCAACCGGGAACGCAGAGATTTAGCTGTCAGGGCCCTAGAGCGTCCAGTTGGTCAACGAGCCCTGTCTCAAATTCCTGCATTCTACTCTCAATTTGTGTGGGTGGAAGGAAATTGCTCACTTTTGATTTGGAACGTGGATCAAGGAGGGTGGACACCCAGTAACCGCTGTTCATTTTGATGGCCTTGAAGCGTGGGAAATACGCTTTTTTCAATAAGACCTTTACTATTGGTTTCTTTTACAGTGGCATGACCCCAAAACCAGCAAAGATGTCCTTTATGGACCCTCAGAATAAAAAGTGCCGGAAGAAACAAGTATTTGAACCACTATTTTAGTGAAATGGACATTGACTATCTCTGTCCTTTAATGCAGCAGGACCCCAAAATCCACACAGAAGCCCTTATGGACCCTCAGATTAAAAAGTGCCAGAAGAAAGTATTATTTGAACCAGTATTTTAGTGAAGTGGACATTGACTATCCATGTCCTGTACCGCAGCATGACCTTCAAACCTGCATGATCCACAGATCATGAAGTGCCGGAAGAATATAGTATTTGAACCACCATTTTAGTTGAACTGGACATTGACTACACCTGTACTTTAATGCAGCATGACCCCAAAATCCACACAGATGCCCTTATGGACTCTTAGATTAAAAAGTGCCGGAAGAAAGTAGTGTTTGAACCATCATTTTAGTTGAACTGGACATTGACTATACATGTCCTGGACCACAGCATGACCCTCAAACATGAATGATCCGCAGATTAAAAATTGCCGGAAGAAAGTAGTATTTGAACCACCATTTTAGTGAACTGGACATTGACTATCCCTGTCCTGTACCGCAGCATGATCCAAAAACCTGCATGACCCACAAATTAAAAAGTGCCGGAAGAAAGTAGTATTTGAACCACCATTTTAGTTGAACTGGACATTGACTATCCATGTCCTGTACAGCAGCATGACCCAAAAACCTGCATGACCCACAAATCAAAAAGTGCCCGAAAAAATTAGTCTTTGAACCACCATTTTAGTTGAACTGGACATTGACTATCCATGTCCTGTACTGCAGCATGACCCAAAAACCTGCATGACCCACAGATTAAAAAGTGCCCGAAGAAAGTAGTATGTGAACCAGTATTTTAGTGGTGGACATTGATTATCCATATCCTGTACCGCAGCATGACCCAAAACCCACACAGGTGCCCTTATGGACCATCAGCAGAAAATTTTGCAATAAGAAATAAACTATATTAAAAAAAACAAAACAGTTTTTCAATATTGCTGCTGCTAGAGCTACTTGCCATTCTACTGGTGACATTGTTCCACCATGTCATTAGAATGTGAAGCAAACTAAACAGATGTCCCCAGTAGTTCAACGAGTCCTGTCTGAACATCCTGCATTCTACTGTCAATTGGGTTGAAGTAAATTACTGATCAAGGCGGGTGAGGCTGTAAACGTGGATCACGGAGGTTCAGCTGGCAAGGCCAGACTTACAGTGGGTGCAGTGAGAGTCCGGGCTGTCGTCCGTCATCTATTAACACACAGGTTCAGCTAGCAGGGCCGGACTTACAGTGGATGCGGTGAGGGCCAGGGCTGGCGTCAGTCACTATTAACACGCAAAAATTTCCCCTTATGAAGCACCCAATGAAAGCAGTCATCCCTGAAGCAGAGTGCGGAAGCGGAAGAGGAAATTGCCCCCCGATCTGGGGGGGGGAGAATGTGCTCATATCAGTTTAAAAGAAATAACCCAAACTACATCTGTTCAAGTCTTTTATCAGTGGTTACTTGTACCTCCCTTGTACAAAACAGAAGAATATTTGTATCAGCTATTTTGTACATGCAAGTTTTTTAGTAGTTTAATTCTAGAAAACACATTTTTAAAATAGGGTGGAATCCCACCACGTCTATGTTTCTCTGTTTTTTTTTTTTAGTTGTATTAAACGGGTTGTCCCAACTACAGGGATTGCTAGCTATGTTAAAGATCTTGCAGAAACAAGTCATTTTGCAATATGTGTCCATTAACAGTGTCCCACCTATTCCTGTTTTTGACAGCACCATGCCCCCAAAAATTCAAAACATGACCATTCGGCCACTGTTGACAATTGTAAATAACGAATGTCTGTTAGAAACCATATTTTTTACAATAGGACCTGTAGTATAGCTGTATTTCACAGCACCATGCTCCCAAAAAATCAAACCATGACCCTTCTGCCATTGTTGACAATTGTGAAGAACAAATATCTGTTAGAAACCACATTTTTTTACAGTAGGATTTGTAGTGTAGCTGTATTTCACAGGAACATGACACAAAAAATTATAAAAATGACTTCTCAGCCACTGTTAAAAATTGTGAGGAAGAAATGCCACTGTCAGGAAGCTCCTGCTATACCGTGAAACTTGCTACTGTGTTTGCCCTTAAGTTTGCCCTCAGTCAAGATGGTGGATCTTGTCTCAGCTGGTTCCCCATCTTGTTTCCTGGTTTCCTGTCCCAGGTCCTATATAAACTCCTCAAGCCTGTTACTTCCGCTTGAGTATTGTTCCTAGCTCCTGCTTAGCTTACAGTCCTCTCGCCTGGGAACTCACCTTCCAGTTTGTTCCTCTCCCGCAGTCCACCCTGCAAACCTCGAGTGACCTGCTTACCGCTCGTCAGTCTCCTGCTACTCCTCACCTTGGATCCTTGCCTTCTCCTGCTGTTCCAGATCAAGACTCCAGTGCCTCCTTGTGTTTGTGTCTTAGCCCCTGCCATTGGACTCCAGCCATACACACCAGTATCGTAACAGGATACTCAAGCCTATCCGACCGGATACTCCATTTGGAAAATCAAGCGTCCGGACCACCCACATTGGTTCCGGTAGTGAGCCCTAAGTTGCCTACATGTAGATTTGGCGGGACCGTGAAAAATTTCCCGGGGGTTCCCTTAACCAATGCAGATTATACTTTGACGCAAATCCAACACAGTTTTCCGACGGATAGGTATATGGTGCTATGCATCATTATGCTATTGACACATAAAGCAATTGCCTGGGCTAGCCCCTTGATTGAGACCCAAGACGCCCGTTTGAATCACCTGGAGGACTTCATTGACGCCATGAGTCAAATGTTTGACCACCCAATCGTGGTGCTACACGGAAGCAGCCATCCTAGCTTTGCGCCCAGGGCAAACGCCCCGTGGCCGAGTATGCAATGGAGTTCAAGAGGTGGGCAATCGAAAACCAATTGGAATGATCAGCAAAGATGTCTTTTTTTTAGGAAAGGACTATCCCAGCTCATTAAAGACGAACTGGCCCGTGCAGAAGCCCCCTTAGGTTTGGATGCTTTCATAAATCACTGCATCCGATTGATACCCGGCTGTCTGAACGGCGACAAGAAAAATGGGCTACTTTGATCATGATACCAAGCGGGCCCAGTCTGTTCCCGTCTCCTTTCCCAAGGAACCCCTGGGAAGAACTCGCAGAAAAATCAGGAAGTGAACCTATGCAAGTAGATTTCCCCTATTTAAGACGTGAGAGCGTTGACAGAAGAGAGCATGGGCTTCGGGAGAGTTTATGCTTCTACTGTGGGAAGTCTGACCACTTCCTTATCAACTGCCCTAGCCGTCCAAGGAGATTGGTGGCACCCAAATTATGGATCCTGACTGCTCAGATGGAGAATCCATTGCTTCAGAGACAGAATTATCCGAGAAAGCAGTTGTCCTTCTCATCTCATCAGTGGCACCACATATTAAGAAAGAGAACAAAGACTCTCATTGTTTCCCTTCCTATTAAATTCCCGGGTTTAACTCCCATGGATATCCACCTCGGCTATGGTGGACTCTGGGGCAAGTGGTAATTTTTTAGGGACCTGTCCTTTGCTCGAAAACATGGGTTAAGATCCAGAAAAGACTCTCCCCCATGGTAATGGAGACCGTAGATGATCTCCACTGAGCTCTGGGCCAGGGGATTCAAGAGACCGAACCACTTGAAGTCTTTAAATTATTTCTCAACATCATGAAGTACTGTCGTTTCTATTAATATCTTCTCCACACTTTCCCGTCAACCTGGGTCTCCCCGGGTTGCAAGCACAGAATCCAGTGATTAAAAGGGAAACCAAGGAGATAAGCTTCCAGTGCGAGAGGGCCCCGCTCAACAGCTCACTCTGAACAAGGCCCTGAAGACCCATTTCAAGACAAGAAGTCAATAGAGCTACCGTTAGTATACCTGGAATTTGCGGAGTCTGAAAGCAAACAGAATGCAGAAAAGCTTCCCCCACACCGACCCTATGATTGCCCCATAGAATTGCTTCCGGGGCCACCAAACCTTTTGGAAACATCTATCCTTTGGCGGGTCCCGAATTAAAAGCCTTGAAGGATTACATAGAAGAAAATCTGGCAAGGGTTCATCCGCCCATCTTCCTCACCAGCGGGGGCTCCCATATTCTTTGTTAAAAAGAAAGATGGTTTCCTTGAGACCATTGAAATTGATTATAGAGAATAAAACAAGATTACCATAAAGAACCGTTATCCTTTTACCACGGGATCCCCGAGCTTCTGAAAGAGTACAACATGCAAAATTTTTTCCAAGTTAGACCTACGAGGCGCCTATAACTTAGTTCGTATCAGATCGGGGGATGAATGGAAAACAGCTTTTAGGTCACGTTACGGCATTTGAATATTATGTTATGCCTTTTTGGCCTTTGCAATGCCCCAGCCCCCTTTCCCAACATCTCGTCAATGACATTTTTAAAGAGACCTCCCTGGACCGTTCATAGTCATTTTACCTGGACGATATTTTGATTTTCTCCAACTCAATGAAGAACACCAAGACATGTGAAACTTTTTCTAGAACGTCTGAGAGAAAACCATCTCAAAATCAAGATTGAAAAATGTGAATTCCATCAGACTGAGATCCAATTCCTTGGCTATGTTATTTCGCCTCAAAGGTCTACAGATAGACTCTAGTAAGATTAAAGCAATAGTAGACTGGCCTACTCCCAGAAACATAAAGGATGTTTTAACGTTTCATAGGTTTTGCCAACTTCTATAGACGCTTCATTAAGAATTTCTCAGAAATAATTTCTCCCATTACACAGTTGAAATAAGAACAAGAATGCTTTCGCTTGGTCTCCTCAAGCACAAGAGTCCTTCTCCTTCCTAAAGCCAAATTCACAAAAGCCCCTGTATTAATTCATCCTGACCCAGAATGTGCCTTCAATGTGGAAGTGGATGCTTTCAGACTGTGCTATTGGGGCTATTTTATCTCAGAGAACAGGAGACAAGAGTTTATTACATCCTTGTGCGTTTTTCTCCCGACGTTTATCATCTGCTGAGAAGAATTATGATGTGGGGAATAAAGAACTATTAGCGATTGTCGCAGCCTTTAAGGAATGGAGACACCATCTTCAGGGAACCTCACAGCAAATAATCGTTCTTACTGACCACCGTAATTTTGGGAAATTTGTGAGGTCGGCCAAATGTCTATCTCCTCGCCAAGCTCGTTGGAGTCTTTTCCTCAATCAATTTAATTTTGTAATTTCATACAGGCCCGGATCCCGTATGGCAGGGGGATGCGCTATCAAGAATGTTCTCCAATGATTCCACTCCTACCTAGTCCGCTCAAAACAATTGTCCCTGAGTCACTGTTGTGGGGGTTTAAACCATAATAAAGACTTGCTTGAAGAAAAAAAGAGAGGCCTATGGCACCGACTCCTTGTTGTCTCAACCACCTGATAAAGTGCATTTAGTCCTTAAGAACAAGATTGGGCCCACGGCAGCAGCTATATATAACCGAAAGAGTAAGACTGAAGATCCTGAGACTAGCCCATGATTCCCAAGATTGCTGGCACCAAAGGAGTGCAAAAGACACAGGGAAATTTCTATCCCGGGTTCTTTTGGTGGCCCAATTATTTACAGGATGTAAGGAAGTATGTGACATCATGTGACGTTTGTGCCCGATGCAAGACTCCACGTTCCCCCCACCGGTTTTTTTTACAGCCTTTTCCAGTCCCCCTCTCCCCTGGGGTTCCCCCCCCTTTCCATGGACTTTATCGTAGAAACTGCCTACCTCTAAAGGGAAAAATACTATTCTCGTATAGTTGACCGGCTTTACCAAGGCGGCACATTTCATCCCATGACCGGTCTACCCTCTGCCAAGGACACTGCTGACCCTCATAATTCAGAATGTGTTTCGCCTGCATGGAGTTCCTGATGAAGTGATCTCGATCGTGGGGTGCAGTTTACATCCAAATTTTGGCGGATTTTTTTGCTCAGCACTGGACATTTATATTAATCTATCAACCGCCTTTCATCCACAATCTAATGCACAGACTGAACGCACTAATCAGACCCTGGAACAGTACCTGCGATGCTATATTTGTCACCTACAAGATGACTGGTTGATCTACTTCCTGTGGCTGAATTTTCGTACAACAACTCCCAAAATGCCTCCACCAAACAAACGCCTTTTTTTTGCAAATTTGGGATACCATCCAAACATACTTCCTAGATTCCTGCTGTACCGCTTATTCCAGCAGCCGCAGAAAGGATCTCTACACTACAGCAAAATTTGCAACTATTGAAGGAAACACTAGAGAGGGCTCAAGAAAATTACAAAAAGATGGCAGATAAACGTCGAAGACCAGCACCAACTTTGAAAGTGGGGGATAAGGTATGGCTGTCTACCAGAAATTTGAACTTAGAGTGCCTTCACCAAAACTGGGACAGAAGTTTGTCGGGCCATATAAAATCATCAAGATAATCAGTCCAGTAGCTTTTCGGCTCAAAACTCCCCACCATCTATGAAGATCCACCCTGTATTTCATGTATCTCTTCTAAACCTGCCGTGTCCCCAACCCCCTTTTCCCGGTCGTGTTCCTCCTCCTCCTGATGCAGTGGAGATCGATGGGCAAGAACAGTTTTGTTGGGAGCGAATCCTGGACTCGAGAATTTTCAGAACCAGCTGCAAAACCTCATTAAGTGGCAAGGTTATGGGCCCGAAGAAAATTCCCTGGGAACCCGTGAGTAACATCAATGCTCCTCGATTGATGTGACAATTTCATCAAAGACATCCGGAAAGACCGAGTCAGGTATCGCCAGAGGCCCGCTCTTGAGGTGGGAGTAATGTCCCGGAAGCTCCTGCTATACCGTGGAACTTGCTACTGTGTTTGCCCTTAAGTTTGCCCTCAGTCAAGATGGGTGGATCGTGTCTCAGCTTTGGGTTTCCATCTTGTTTCCTGTTTCCTGTCCCAGGTCCTAAAATAAACTCCTCAAGCCTGTTACTTCCTGCTTGGAGTATTGTGTCCTAGCTCCTGCTTAGCTTACAGTCCTCTCGCCTAGGAACTCACCTTCCAGTTTTTTTCCTCTCCTCGCAGTCCACCCTGCAAACCTCGAGTGACCTGCTTACCCCTCGTCAAGTCTCCTGCTACTCCTCACCTTGGATCCTTGCCTTCTCCTGCTGTTCCCGAAACAAGACTCCAGTGCCTCCTTGTGTTTGTGTCTTAGCCCCTGCCATTGGACTCCAGCCATACACACCAGTATCGTAACAGCCACTTAGAATGCACATTTCTGTTCCAAAGGACCTTGAATATAGCTGTATCTCACAGCACCATGACCCCAAAAGCATTGACAGTGCTTTAATGAAGAAGTGAATAAATGGAATACGTTTTTTTTCATGAAACCGTGTAAAATTGATGTCTTTTACAGTCTTCTAACTGCAAAACCAGCAAAATGACCTTTTGGACACTCAGAATAAAAACTGCAGTAAGAAATGATCATTTTAAAACATTTTTTTAAAGAGGACCATTTCTTTTTGAAGAGGAATGTGTAGACCGGCAACTAATCAGTGACCCCGGCAATTGGGGCCACAACATCATCAGATATCCACGCCTGATTCATCTTGATGAAAGTCAAATGATCCACATTATTAGTGGAAAGCCGGATGCGTTTGTCTGTAATGACTCCTCCAGCTGTGCTGAAAGTCCGCTCAGATATGACGCTGGCTGCTGGGTAGGACAACACCTCTATGGCGTGGCGAGCAAGCTCGGGCCATTCATCCATTTTGGATACCCAGAGGTTAATTGGGTCTGGAACATATCCAAAAATATCGTGTCAGGGCTAGGCTGTGCTCAGGCTGAAGGGATCAACAGGCTGCAGCAGCTGATGCACGACCCCACCCTGATACACATGCTGCTGACAACTCTGTGAGTGACAGGGGCCCAGCCTCTCCTGACAGGGGACGTGTCGCACCAGCCAATGGGAGGACCCGGAGGCCGCTCCAATCAGCTGCAGGGGCGGTATCCAGGAATCCCATTTAAACTCCCTGAAGGCTGAGTGCTGCACCTGTGAATTCCCTGGCTACCTCGTGTTACTTGTTCTGTATATTGTGTTTTGCTTATCTGTGTACCTGACCTCAGCTTGTTCTCCTGACCCCGGCTTGTCTCCTGATTTTGTGCTTCGCTTCCGTTTGGCTTTTGACCTCGGCTTGTTTACGTTTATTCCTCTGGTTCTGATTCGTGGCTTTGGTGTTCCTATTTGATATTGACCGACTGTCTGACTATTCTTCCTTCTGACGGCCCCAGCACTTTAGCAGCGCAGGGACTGTCGCCCAGTTGCCGTCTGCCGCCTAGGGCAGCACGTCAAGTAGGCAGGGACAGTGGGCTGGGTTTGAGTTAGGGCTCATTGCACCTCCCTTGACCTTATATTATCACAGGTCGAAACCGTTACTGCTCTACCATCACTATGGACCCCATGACAGCTCTGGTATAGCAGATGCAGGGGCTTACCCAGCTAATCCAGGATCTGGCGCTGAGGGTAGAAAACAGGAGGCTACCCCAAGTCAGAGGGTCCCGGCAATACCTTCCCCTCCTGTGGAACCCCTATCCCGTTTTCCCGACAGGTTCGCAGGTAACCAGGAAGGCCTTTGTGGCATTTAGAGAGGGTTGTCGCCTGTATTTAGGCTCCGCCCACTTACCTCAGGGAATGAGGAACAAAGGGTGGGAATTGTTATGTCCTTACTGCAGGGTCCCCCCCAGGAGTGGGCATTTTCGTTACCGCATGACTCACCTGAACTGTCTTCTGTGGATAGGTTCTTTGCCGCTTTAGGGGTACTCTTTAATGACCCAGATATGGAAGCTGTGGCCGAGGCTCAGCTGACCACCTTGAGGCAGGGTGAGAAGACTGTGGAGGAGTTTTGCTCCGAATTTCGCGCTGGTGCGTTCCGTCTGGGTGGAACGACGTAGCTCTCAGATGCCAGTTTAGATTAGGGTTAGCTGATCATGTGAAGGACTTATTGGTGGCTTACCCTACCCCGGTACTTTAGATGAGGCCATGGCACTGGCCGTTCGTCTGGACAGACGTTTTAGGGAGAGACGGCAGGAAAAGGTTCCCTCTCTGGTGGTCCACACCATGGTCACCCCTAAACCCAAATTTTTCCGAATTAAACCCAGAGGAGCCCATGCAAGTGGGGGCTTTTCTGTCATTGCGGCTAGTGACCGTAGGACAAATCGGCGCATCCAGGGGTTGTGCTTCTACTGTGGAGAAGATGGACACAGAATTCGGGAATGCTCCAAACGGAAGACCAGGTCGGAAAAACTCCAACGCCCAGGTGGTCAGCAGGAGGATCACCTAGGCGAGCAGGTATTTCCTATTGTATCTAATAAGTTGCTGCTACCAGTTAAGATTTCATACTTGTCGCTGTCCGGTTCTGGGAGTGCGTTTGTGGATTCTGGATCAGCTTCTAATTTTGTTGATGCGTCTTTCGCCAAACGTCTGGGCCTACCTCGGAGACCGCTATCTGACTCGCTGCGGGTAGTGGCTATTGACTCCACCCCACTAGCTCAGGGCGCAATCCAATATTGTACCCCTGAGCTGGAGATGGTGGTCAGATCCATACATATTGAAAAGTATATTCTATTCGGCATGGAGGGGCTGCCCGCTGATGTGGTTTGGGGGCTGCCCTGGCTTCAGAAACATAATCCAGTGTTTGACTGGAATTCAGGGAAATTAGTCAGATGGGGACAACGGTGTGTTGACAGATGTCTCCTTACCATGCTGGGCAATACTGATGTACAGGCTGATGCGCTTTCTGGAAGCGGCTGTGCCAGCGTTGAAGCCGATGCGGCCTTGTGAAGTTTGCGCGCGGGCTAAGATTCCCAGAACTCGTCCTCCTGGTGAACTATGCCCTCCACCTGTACGTGAACGTCCATATGTGGTTCAGGAGATGGCTAACCCGGTGGCTTATCAGCTGAAATTACCCTCTTCTCTCTGTATACAATAACGTGTCCCATCGTGCATTTCGTAAGAGGTATATTCAGCCTGTGACTCCGCCCTCTAGGCCTCCTTCTCCAGTTTGCATAGAGGGGGATTTAAAAAAAATGAAGTCCCTAGTTTAGATTCGCGTAAGGGCCCAAAGGTCACTGCAGTACCTGGTCCTTGGGAAGGGGTGTGGTCCTGAGGAGAGATCATAGGTTCCGGCGAAATTTCTATCCATGCTGATCGCCTGGTGAGGGAATTCCATGAGTCTCACCCGGGACAAACCCCAGCCCAGGAAGGGTTCGGTGGCCCCTCCTAAAAGGGGGGGTACTGTCAGGGCTAGGCTGTGTCAGGCTTCAGGATCAACAGCTGCAGCAGCTGATGCACGATCCCACCCTGATACACATGCTGCTGACAACTCTGTGAGTGACAGGAGCCCAGCCTCTCCTGACAGGGGACGTGTCGCACCAGCCAATGGGAGGACCCGGAGGCCGCTCCAATCAGCTGCAGGGGCGGTATCCAGGAATCCCATTTAAACTCCCTGAAGGCTGAGTGCTGCACCTGTGATATTCCTGGCAACCTTGTGTTATTTGTTCTGTATATTGTGTTTTGCTTATCTGTGTTACCTGACCTCGGCTTGTTCTCCTGACCCCGGCTTGTCTCCTGATTTTGTGCTTTGCTTCCGTTTGGCTTTTGACCTCGGCTTGTTTACGTTTATTCCTCTGGTTCTGATTTGTGGCTTTGGCGTTCCTATTTGATATTGACCCGGACTGTCTGACTATTCTTCCTTCTGACGGCCCCAGCACTTTAGCAGCGCAGGGACTGTCGCCCAGTTGCCGTCTGCTGCCTAGGGCAGCACGTCAAGTAGGCAGGACCCGTGGGCTGGGTTCCAGTTAGGGCTCACTGCACCTCCCTTGACGTGACACATCGGTGTTGAGACGCAGATAGTAGTGCACCATGATCTTAAGCCGGTCTCTGTGTGTCGTATGTGTGCCCTGCATTGGTGAGGTGGTAAATAAGGATTGCCAGAGGTCTCCCATTAGGTTTCTGCCACAATGCCTGCTGCTGCTGCTACGGCTACTTGGCACTGTACTGCTGTCACGTTGCTGATGTTGTTCCACCGTGACAATTAAAGAACATGAAGCAGATGCAACAGATGTCTCCAGTTGATCAATGAGCACGGTCTCCAATTCTTGCATTTTACTCTCAATTTGGGTCGGTGGAAGGAAAGTGTTGAGTTTCGCTTTGTAACAGGGATCAAGGAGGGTGGCCACCCAGTAACTGTTGTTCATTTAGATGGCCTTAATGCGAGGATCATGTTGGAGGAAATGTAGCATCCAAGCACTCATGTGAGAGATGGAGCCTTGATTTCCCAAGTCTCGGGGTCAAGCAGCACTAGTGAAATGATCTTCCTTGTCTTCCTCCTCCGCCTCAAATCCATGCCAACCTCTTTCCAAGGAAGGGAAATCGGTAATGTCGTTGTCCAGCCATACCTCATCCTCCTCCTCAGCTTCAACACATCCCTGACTTGCCTCAGTTGATGTACCCTGAGAGCTGAGACGCCGCCTTACACTAGCCCAGGACCCCGAACCACCGCCTAACGAAGACCGATAAAGTTGTGAAACTAATGGGCCTTTTGGATCCGATGGAGAGTAAGGCTCTGTGTCCGCATCTGTTTCTCCCTCCTCCTCTGTCGCTGGTGGGACCTGCTGTTTCAGAGTGTCCAATACTTGTTCCAGAACTAAGATCACCACAATGCTCATGGTGACAAGAGCACTGTCTGCACTGACCATTTTGGTGGATTCTTCAAAACTCGCAAGGATGGTGCTGAGCTCTTTCACGTGCCTCCACTCTCGGTGGCTCAACACCCCGAGGTTCACACCGCTGCTTGTAAAGCCGTGCACCACTTCGTACTGCGTAATGGCATTGCGCTGCTGCCACAATCGCTGGAGCATGTGGAGGGTGGAATTCCAGCGTGTTGCCACGTCAACAATGAGACGGTTGACGGGGAGGCTAAGCTGATGCTGTAATGCAGCCAGCCGGTACGAAGCAGGGTGCGAACGTGTGAGCTCAGACCTCGAGCCTTCCTCAGCAGTCAGTCCAAAACCGGGTAGCGGTTTTGTAATTTCTGGACGACGAGGTTCATGGTGTTTTCCATGCAAGGGATGTGCTCCAGACTACAGATCTTAAGGGCGGCCTGGAGATTTCGCCCGTTATCTCAAACCACCTTGCCTGGCACAAAGTTCTTGTCACCCAGCCACCGCTCAGTCTCGTTGCGCAGAGCCATCCACAGCTCTTGACCTGTGTGTTGACAGTCTCTAAGACATATTAATTTCAACATGGCCTGGTTTCTCTGGGCACGTGATGCTACCAATGGACCTTGGGGGAAAGAACCCTGCACCATCCCTGTGGTTTTGAAGAGTGTGCACCGAGCCTGAGAGCCACCGTCGCCACAGAGACATCCACCCAGCCTGAAATTTGGCCTGCCTTCGCTTCAGGTTGGACGGATGCTGATGATGATGATGACGTAATTCGTGTCCGTGACTGGTAGGATGAGGAGGTAAAACCGAAGGATGCAGGTTGCGTTAACCACTGAAGAACAGATTGGCGACGCTCCTCATTACTGAGATTCACAGGGAACCGACCCAGCGATGACAGGCCTGACGGTCCTGCAACTGACGAAGTGCTGACTTGCGTGTTGTCCGCAGCAGTGGAAGGAGCACCTTCTCTCGTACCTCTAGCTCCATGTCCTACACCATTCTTTGCTCGCTTACCATCTGTTGTTCGCTCCATGTTCAGAAAGATAAAAATTTAAAAGGTATAGAAGAGTTTTACACAGTCTCTTATTGAGAGCTGTAACTGAAAAATACGGCAAAACACAGGTTCTTAAATCCCTCAAATTTTCCCAAACGGCCAACTAGGATTAGAAACAATTGTTTCTATCAAATATCTGTGAAATGCGGTCTGGTGGAAGAACCGTAAAACCAAATCAACAGTTTCTTCCTTCAGTCCCTGAGATTTACAACTGCCCAGAGGGAGTAGCAATTGATAGTTTTCAACAAACTATCGTACAAGTGCACGATTTTGTGCCAAACTGAGATGCATTGAGTGAAATAGAACTAACTAAAGGTCATATGGATTAGATATGGCGGTTTTGGCACCACTGACAACAGGCGGTAGTTACTATAAAATATCTGTAACTCAATTTGCATACAAGGGGTATATTGGCAAAAAACTGACAAGCAGAGAGTGCAATATACAACTATTGAAAAGTTAAATGAATGAGATATGGCGGTTTTACAACACTGACATGTAGCACCAATTACCATAAAATATCTGTAACCCAATTTGCGTACAAGTGCATGATTTGCGACGCAGTGAGTGAACTGGAACTATTTAAAGGTTATATTGAGGCGGGGCAACCACCATAAAAAGTTATTGAGTCGAGAAGCATGGTGGATCTTTAAGTTGGCTACATGCTCTCCTCAGAGGTTAAACAGACGACAAGATCTCATGTATCAATATTGATAGTATTGCCTATATGTTATAATATATATATATATATATATATATATATATACATTGTTTGTGCATTTGTTTGTTATTGTTATTATATATAACTGACAGAATCATGATATTGTTTTTAATTTTTATATATATATTTTTTGTGTTTATGTGTATTGTTGTTGCTGTTGGGATATTAGGGGTTAACATTCTTTGATCACACATGTTGACTAATTAGCTTTTGACTATATGTGTGAGAATGTTACCACTATTTGGAATGCTATGATTAAGGAAGTCTCACTTCCGAAACGCGTTAGCGTTCACATCGTGTTTCTGATCATATTTTTTTGTTTATGATTTGAACTTTTAAACTTAATTCAATAAAGTTTTGGATAATTGTTACACCATCCCGGATGCTGCTGGAAAATGCTGTTATTTCCTTTTTAAAATTAATTTTGGGTTACTATGGGGTTTTGGGGACCACGAAAAAGGTGGCATTTCAAAAAATACTGTAAACCCAATTTGCGTACAAGGGAATTGGTAAAAAACACAACACCCAATTTTAAAAACTATTAAAAAGTTAAGAATGAGATTGGAGATTTTACAATGCACAGTAGCACCATTACTATGAAATATCTTGACCCAATTTGCTACAAGGGCACGTTTGCGCCAAACTGAGATCACTGATGAAAAACAACATTTAAAAGTTATAGGATTATATATGGGGGTTTTGCACCACTGAAACGGGAACATTTACTAAAAAAATCTGAACCCAAATTTTCGTACAAGGGGGCATTGGGAAAAAACTGCAGCACGAGTGCAAAATGCAAAATTTTTGAAAGTTAAATGAAGGTATGGCGGTGTTACAACATGACTGTCACCAATTACATAAAATACTGAACCCCCAATTGCGTACAAGTGCACGAATCGCCAAATTGAAGCACGAGGAAATAAACTATTTAAAGTTATATGGATTACATATGGCGGTTTTGCCACCTGACAACAGGGGGCAGTTACTTAAAAAACTGTAACCCAAATTTTTTGTACAGTGCATATTTGGGTTTTTGGGAGCCCCGGGCACCGCGCGCCCCACGGGCTCCCTCTGTCTGCAGGGGTCCGGCGGGGGCCGCGGGGTGCCCGGCCCATCTCCCTGCTCCCAGGCTCCGGCGCGGGGGCCGCGGCCGCCCGCGCCCATCTCCCTGCGCCCCCGGGGCCGGCATTCCCGCCACCTCCGGGAACGTGCCCCCGTCTGTTCCCGGGCCCCCGCGCGCTTGCCCGTGTCCCTGGGCCGCGCGCGACGGTGGCAGGGGTTTAAAGGGGGCCGCGCCCCTATTGGTTGTTGCTGGGCGCTGGGCCTATTTAAGGACACGCCCCCAAACCCTTGCCAGTTCGT
>JAODAL010064125.1:0-18887 GCA_025379985.1 Phyllomedusa bahiana
CTGGGTGACCCCCAGGGACATAAAAAAAAGGTGCCCTTTTAAAAATCCCTTTTGGGAAAATACAGTCCATGTGTTCATCCCCGGGATCTCCCAAAAATTTTCCCTTTTTTCTCTGAGGCAGAAGTGTCTGGGGGGGAATGATTTAAAAGCCTAGTTTTTAAACCCATTGCTTTTGGCCCTATCGAGATCGTTCGATATCGATAGCCCCGGCCGCTATCGAAAAGGGTTTTTTCGATAGTGAGCGCCCATTAAGACGATGACCATTAAAGCTATGGGAGAAAAACAACCCCCTTCATTTTTACCCCCAAAAAAAGGTTTGGGAAGCTGAAATTAACATCCCCCAACACAAAGGGGAACGTGCACATTTTAGCAACACACTTAGGTTAAAAAATTTCACAGAAAAAAATCACAGCCCCTTCACTTAATCCCTGCTTTGGAAACCACACCCCTGCCCCTTTAAAACCGCTTTAAACCCAAAAAATTGAAAAGGGGGCCAAAGGGCAGTATGTTTTGAAACCAAATCATTTTTAACTTGAACTGGACATTGAATACCCCTTTTCCCTGGGCCACACATGACCCCCAAACCCTTTCTTTACCCCCCCCAATTTAAAAAGTGCCGGAAAAAGGAGCCCTTTCCCCCAACCATTTTATTTCACTGGCCCATTGACAACCTGCCCTTTGGGCCACAGCAGACCCCCAAACCTCCCAGCCCCCCCACTTTTTAAAAAGTCCCGGAAAAAAAGGATCTTTCAACCCCCTTTTAGTTTTTCACGGACTTGACATACCTGTGGGGGGAAAGCAAAACCCGGGGGCCCAGAGTTCCCAGGGGGTGCGGGGGAGAGCCCAGGCTGGCGTCCGCCCACAAATTAAAAAACGCGGGTTTAAAAAATGCCCTGAGGGACGCAGCAAGAAACTGTGGGGTACTGAAGCAGATTTGAAAGAAGCGGAAGTGTAAAACTCCAGCCTTCCTCAGTACACAGTCAAAAACCTGGGTACCCCGCTTGTCCCCCTTATGAGGTGGCCCAAATTGAGCTTCACTTGGAAATACGGTTTTTTAACGCCCCCCTGTTACACCCACGGGCCCTTTTTTCTTGGCATTTTTTTTCTCTTTTTTACCCCAATTTGCTGGAGGAAAGGGTCTTTTGAAATTTTTGTTCTCTGTCCGGCTCCAACCCCCCAGTCCTCTGAAATAACCTACATCGGTAAAGGGTTTTCCTGTACCCCCTTTGTACAATTCAGAGGAAATTTTTTTTTAACAGCTATTTTTACATCCAATTTTTTGGGTTTTTTAATTTTCTAGAAAACACATTTTTAAAATGGGATGGAATCCCACCATTTTCTTTGTTTCTCTTTTTTCATTGGATTAAATGGGTTTTGTCTCAAAAACAGGGATTTATAGCTATGTTAAAAAATCTTGCAAATACAAGTCTTTTGCAAAAATGGTTTTCCATTAAAAGGGTCCTACCTATTCCCGTTTCTGACCCGCCCATCCACCCTTTGAGGCCACTCTTGACCAAAAAGGAAAAACAAATGGGCTGTTAGAAACAACATTTTTAGAATAGGAAACCGGGAGTATGCTGCATTCACAGCAAAATGCCCCCCAAAAATTTTAAAAACATTACCCTTGAGCCACTTTGGACAAAAAGGGGAAGAACAAAAGCTTTGAAAAAAAATTTTTTTTGAATAGGAAACCCCTAGTATAGCTGCATGTCACAGCAAATGCCCCCCCAAAAAATTTAAACCCTGACCCTTGAGCCACTTTGGACAATTGGAAAAAACCCCAATGTCCCGTTAAAAAAACATTTTTTTAGAATAGGACCTGTAGTATAACTTTCATGTCACAGCAAAAAGCCCCCAAAAAATTTAAAACATGACCCTTGACCACTTTGGTCAATTGTGAAAACAAATGGGCCCCCTTTGAAAAAAAACATTTTTTTTTTTAATTTGGACCTGTATAATTTCTGCATTTCAAAGCAGCAAGACCCAAAAAATTAAAAATGACTTCTCCCGCCACTTTAAAAAATTGTGAGGGAGAAAAAGCCCCTTATAAGGGAAAATTTCTGTTTTCCCAAAAGGGCCATATTATTGCGTATTCACAGCTACATGAACCCCCAAAAAAATTTTAAATATGACTTCTTTACCACTATTAAAAATTGTGAGGGAGAAATGCCACTTTGAAGCCACATTTCTGTTCCAAAGGGCCATAATTAAGCTGTATCTCACAGCCAAAATGACCTCAAAACTATTTAAAAAAAAGCGAAAACTTCTTTAAAAATAAAATGAGTAAAAAGGAAAACGGTTTGTCCCCTGAAACCTTTCCTTTTTTTACAGTCTCCTCACAGCAAAACCAGCAAAAAGAACTGTTGGGAAAAAGAAAAAAAAAATTTCCTAAGAAATGATCATTTTAAAAAAAAAATTTTCAAAGGACTATTTTGTTGGGAAAAAGGGTTTTGAAGTAGACCGGGAACTAATCGGTGACCTCGGGAATTTTTGGGGCCCCCAACCCTCATCAAGAACCAGCCGATTCATCTTGATGAAAAATCAAAAAGATCCACAATTTTCTGGGAAAACCGGATGCGTTTGTCTGTAAAGAACCCCCCAGCCTTTTGGTGAAAAAAAAGGTTTCCCCTCAGGGTAATGACGCTGGGCCCGCGGGGAGGAAAAACACCTCAAAGGCGTGATTACCAGCTCGGGCCCTTGTCCCAAATTTTGGGTACCCAAAGCCCAAATTTGGGTTTCCGGGAACCCCATGCAAAAACAAAACAGTGTTTGGGGACGCAAAATAGCCGGCGCACCATTATCTTTAAGCGATCTCTGTGTGTTTTTTTGGGGTGTGTGCCCTGCATTGCATTTCTTGGTGAGGGTGGGAAACAAAAATTGAGAAAATACTGGGAAAAATTTTATAAAAACAGGGATTTAAAACCCAAAATATCACTGCAAATTATAATCCCTGTTAAAAAAATAACATTTACTAGACTAACTAAAAATTATACAATCTAAACCCCTATAAATTACCACTTCTTTACCTAGATGTTTACAGCATACTTGTACAATCCGTCGGGGATTTATTCGCCCCCGATAAGGGGGGGCCCGCTTTTATGACGGCCCAATTTTTCACTATATACGTGAAAAAGAACCTTACATCCCAGCAACCCAACGCTTTTCCCCCGTACAATTTTGGGGTTTTCCATCGGGGGGATTCAAAAAAAAAAACCCCTTCTCGTGGGAAAAAAAAAAGTACCTATATACAACGCATATACAACCTGTCTTCAACACATAAAACCTCCAATTAAAAATTAAATGGGGAGCCCTGATACTTAGCTTAGTGCTGCCGGGTAAAAGAATGATACCCCCCGCAGCTTCTTGGAATACCAAAAAAGGGGCGCGGGGAGTATCATTTTTAAACGAGCGTACTCTTTTTCCCACAGCGAGAAGATTTTTTTTTTTTAAAATTCCCCGATGAACCCTAAAAAATTGGGTAGGGGGGAAACGCTGGGGATAGCTGGGGATGAAAAGGTTCTTTTTCACGTAAATAGGAAAATTTCCACCCTAAAAGGGGAGCCGCCCCCTTATGGGGGCAAAATACCCCCTGAGGGATAGTACCAGAAATGCTGTTCATCTAGGTATTAGGGGGAAATTTTAAATGGGGTTTTGTTTGTATAATTTTAGATACCCTAGTAAAATTTAAATGTTTAAACAAAGATTGCCAGGGGTTTAAACCCTTTAGGTTTCTGCCACCCCCCTTGTTTCCCTCCCCGGCTACCCCCTATTGGGGAAACCTAATTGCTGTCACTCCCCTTGATTTTGTTCCACTGGACTTTTGGGGGAACGTGAAGCAATGCAACAGATTTTTCCATTAAATAAAATCAGCAAGGTCCCCTTTTTCCCCTGCTTTTTACTCTTTTTTGGGGGGGTAAAGGAAATTTGCTGATTTTTTTTTTGTCCCGGGGGACCCAAGGGCCCCCCCTTAACAGTAACAGTAAACCTGTTTGTTCATTTTAAAGGGCCTTTAATGCAGGATCAGTTGGAGGAAAGGGGACACCCAAAGCACTCATGTAGAGGGGGAGCCTTGTTTTCCCCAAGCCTCTGGGCGAGGGGACTGAAAACGGGATTTTTCCTCATCTTCCCCCCTTCCGCCTCAAATTCGCCCAACCTTTTTCCCCAAGGCGGGGCCCTCGGTAAAAATCTTTGTCAAAAAAATTTCCTCCTCCTCCCTGCCCCGGCACAGCTTAAACACACCCTGACTTCGCAGATGATGCACCCCAAAGAGCTGATGCGCCCCCTTTTTTGCACTAGCTCGGGAAACCGGGGAACCACTGCCTAATGAAGACCGATAAAATTTTGTGAAACTGTGGGGCCTTGGGGAATTTGACGGAAAAGGGGGTTTTCCTTTCCGCATCGTGTCCCAAATCTCCAAAAAATTGGGGGAATCTCGCAAGAAAAACAAAGAGGGGATTTTTTGATACTATTTTTACTTTTTTTGCCATAGGCAAATTTAAAACCCTCAAATCAGTTCCTATCTTTTAAAAACACTAAAACGAAACCCTTTTTTTATATCTAACCTTAACCTCAACACACTATTTAAAAACCTGACCCTCTATCCTCATCTTTTAAACCCTTTTTTGGGGGGGGGTTTTGGGGGGGGAAATTTTTTTAAGGGGGGAATAACTCCCTTTCTATCTCAAGCCCTGGGGGAACCCCACCTATTAACAAAAAAGTTTTTAAAATATACAGAAATTTTACAAAGTTTTCATAAGGGATCCCAAGCCAACTATTTGGGGCACCCCGCCCCTATCTCATAGACCCGGGAACAAATAAGGCCCCCTTTTTGAAACCGCAGCACAGGTGACACTTGTAGACAAGGTGAAAAGTAAAAATTTTTAAAACGCATGCCTGACCCGCCGACTTTTTTTCGCCACTAACCGGGCTTTATAAAGGCTTAGAGGCCCCGATCGAAAGTGGTCTGGAGCTCATTTCCCTTTTTTATACCCATGTTGGGTTTAAAACCCCCCATTCAGGTGCCCCCAAAGCCATCAGAGAATCCCCCTAAACCCACCCCCCCTTCCCCCCGGCAAAAAAACCCCTTCATAACATTCCTTAAAGCTGCCACCATCCCTCCCATGAGCCAACAACCTTCAGTAAAATTCCCCATCTCCATAACGGGCTTGCGCCCCTTTCTTCCCGAAATTTCCCCGTGCCAATGAAAAACTGAAACCAAAAAAACCCCTTTAAACCCTACTGTGGGGGGGTTTTCCCCTCTCATTTCTCTCATTTATTGCAACTGCGTGCCTCACCTAGAATGAACTAAGCAACTGGGAACACATTACAAAAGCAAAACCTCCCATTTTTGAAAATTCCCATAACCCCCTTCCCTTTAAATTTCTAATATCATATTCTTTGGGGAAAATGAACTCCCCTGTACAATAACCCATTTCATTTTAAACTTCCCCTAAACCCTTTTCTCCTATGTATGTAATACCCTATTAAACCCAATGGGGGGCCCCCGGGGGCCCGGGGCCCATTAAATACATGTTCCACTGCAATGTATAGTTTGCCCTAAAGGACTATATTCATAAACAATTTTCCTTTTTCACATGAAAAAATTCATACTCTTTTTTTAAAAAATAATACGGGTGGGGCTCTAGGCTACCCCCCCTTTTCCCCTTCCCACATTCTGACCTACAATTTCCCCATTGAAGATCCCTCCTACAGCCCCACCCACCACTCAATCCACCACACACAATGGGAAAAGTAAGAACCCAGATCCTCAAACGCCACCGCATCCACGGCACCCCGCCCCGCACCAGCCAGCCCCGGGCAAGCCCAGGAACAACAAATCTCCCCATACAAAAATAACACATGAAAAGCCCCTTTTGCAAAAGCAATACACATAAATCCCAAATTTTTTAAAAATAGAAACCGTGGCCTCACATAAAGGGAATATCGCTTTCATTACAGACCCAGGGACAATGAGGAAAATGTAGGGGCCCAAAGGGGGAGAGGAAAGGGGGGGGGGGAAAGGGGCGCGAGGAAAATGGAAGGAGGGGGGAAAAAACAAAAAAAAACCAAAAAAAAAAAAAAAAAAAACCCCACATAAAATAACTCGATGTTTCCCCATAGCCCTATATTCAATGTGCTACATCCACTAAACCGTATTTAATCACATATATCTTTTTTTCTTAAAAAATTATTATATAGGGAATCAGCAAGATCAAATAAAGGGCCCGAAAAATAAAAAGCCTTCTTTTAAAGGTTTTTTTGGTTTTTCTTTTAAATTAGTCTGTGAAATCCATCTTGCCTTTTCCTGAAAACAAAACACTTTCCAAAAATCGCCCTTTTCCCTTTCCCCCAAATTTTTTCACACATACCCCCCAAAAAAAAAATTTTAAAGCACCTCTATTTGGGCCATTATTTACTTCCAAAAGGGTTTTTCTTGTAGGGAGTTCACCTCTATTTTTTAATAGAAAACTCAAGGGTTTCGAAATCCGACCAGGGAAAACCCGAAATGGTTTTTCCCAATAGATTTTTGGGGCAGGTACACAAGTCCCCAAAACCACCCCCTCGGGTTTTAAAATTTGATAATTGTCTTATCTCAAATCTTTCTTATAAATTTGGGGTTTAAAACAAAATTTTTAAGTTTTCCATATGAAGGGGAAAAAAAAAAAAAAAATGAACAGTTGCCGCGGGGAAAATGACCTACCACCGGGGGACTGAAACCAGTTTTTTTTGGGGCCATCTCCCCAAAATGATATGTACAAATTCATCCCTAAGATTTCCCCTTCCTCTTCTAAAAAAGTGAAACTAGGGTTTTTTAGAAATCACCTCAAGAAAAAAGGGACTCCCTTCAAATTTTCCCCAATTTCTTCTAAGTATACCCCCTCCATTTTTTAAGTTTCTATAAATAAAAGGTACCAAAATCCCCCCCAAAATTAAAAAGTTTTTTTTCTTTCTTCTTTTTACTGATTAAAAAATTTGTCCTCTGTCACGGGTCAAAGCCCTATTAAACCCCTTTCCCCTCAAACATTTTTTGGGAAAACCCCCTTCCCTAAAAAACGTGCTTTTTAATTTTAAATAAAATTCTTCATTGAAATCCTCTAATGTAGAAACAATTTCTACGAGCCCTAAAAAATTTGGGCCAAAGGGGAACCCCCTTTTTTTCTTAAAGGGGATGCCAACTAAGAAATGTAACATATTTATTGGTAGCCATATTTTTTCCGAAATATCTTTTTTCTAAATCTGCTTTTTTCACCCAACAATTTTCAAGATCCAAAAAGTTTTTTTTCCCCCGGGGATGAATGTAAAATTTGTAAAATTTCATCCCAATTTCATTATCATTAATTAAAGATAAAAAAATTTCCATAAAATAATTTTTCCCTACCTTTCCCCAAAAAAATCAGAATACACAAAAAAGCCCCCCCCAAAATAAAATCCTTTTCTGTGAAATTTTAAAGGGTGTTCAAAAAAAAACAATAGCACCCCCCAAACCAACCTAAAAAAAATTTAGCAAACCCTTGGTGCACAAAACATTTCCCCCATGGCGGCCCCCTTTTTAAATCTGGTGATAAAAGGTCCACTCAAAAAAAAAATGGGTTATGTGTCAAAACAAAACCCAAATTTCCCTGTAAAAAAAAACCCTTTGTGTTCCTAAATTGGGGTACCTCTTGTTTTTCAAAAAAAACTTGATTGCTTTTCGGGCCCAGGTCATGTCTGATGTTACGTTTTGGGCTTCTACGTCTAAACTTGCAAGAAGTGTACTCTCCTCCCACTAAAAAATTGTTTAATTTCCCTCATCACAGTGCCTTCGTATTTTTAAAAGAATAAAAAAAGGGCCAGTGACAAAGGGAAATTTTAGTAAAAAAACAAATCAACATACATCGGGGTCCTTGGGTAAAAAATTTTGTTTTTTTTCCTGAGACAAAGGGTTTTCCCGGGAAATTGGCAAACCCTTTTTAATGCACTTTTGGTAAGCAAAAAAGGGTTGGGCAATAGAAAGGTTTCCCACATTTAGCATTTTTTTTCTTCTCCCCCTCAGTAATTAATTTTTTCTCAATTCCCAAAAATCCAAAACCCTTTTTTAAATTCCCTTCAGATACCCCATTGGTTGGGCCCTTTTGGAAGCCCCTCATAGTTTTTTAAATCACCAAGTATTCTCTAAAACCATCGCCCCCAAAATAGTCACTTTTTTTTAAAAATGCCCCAATTTTAAACCACCCTTATCACGGGGTTTTTTGATTACTACTCCCTGTTAATTGTAGTCTGCAAAAAGTATTTTCTTCCTCCCTTTTTAAATTTTTAAAGAAAGGGTTTGTCGTTGAGTGCTATTTTTCTTATGTCTTGCGTTACAAATTTTTCCACAAACGTATCCAATAAATTATTTTGGGAAAATCGGAGGGGGGTATTTTTAAATTTTTTGGCTTCAAATTTGTCAAAGGTATATCTAGAAAATTTTGGGGGCTCCTTCACCTTTAACCTGCAATTTTCAGACACCCAAGTTTTCTCCTCTAGTTTTCCTAAAGGTTTGTTCATCATTACTTTTCCAAATTTAAAGATATTTAAAGCAAAGCCAACTTTTTTAGAAAAAAATTAATATCTTTTAACCCCTACAAAAATTTTTAAATTTGGGCATGGGGGTGAACCCTAAAAAACCGAAAGACAAACACCTGTTTTTTGTTTTCCGTTAATCTATAGAGGATAAAATTAAAACACTTGTAGTGCTCCATCCTTTGTTATTTCTGAAGATTTCCCCCTTTTCCCCGATCCCCCAAAAGAATCTTGGTGGGTTTTAAAAAAAAATGGAAAGTATTTCGTCTGAGATTGAGTTTGCGCTGTGTTCATAACCTGTCCATTTCCTGCCCTGGTGGGGGTATTTGTTTGGGCCCCCTTTGGGAAAACATTGCCTGTGCTCCCCCCCAGGGGCCCCCACACCACAGGATCAGAAGAGGGAAAAAGTATTTTTATCCCACTAATCCCTCCCCCCGAAGACTCTTTAGGATTCGGGTCTTTTACTGCCGAAATAAAAAGATTTTTTTAAAGCGTTTTTTTATTTGTCCCAAACCCCTGTTCTTTCTCTGACCCTTTTCCCCCACCACTTTTCTTCCCCCGCGTATAGCTATTAAATTTTGAAAAAAAATGGGGGGAGGATTTTTTCCCCAAACAGAAGTCTCGGAATTTGGGCAGATCTAATAAAAGATTAGGTTTTTAGGTAAAAACTACTAATTTTTTTTTCCAAAAATAAACCTGATTGGGGGTCAAAGGGCCCTTTTCGATCCCCCAGATATTTGTTTTTTTTTTCCTTTTCCTTTAATTTTTTTCTCTCAGGATTTTTTTTGTTTCGTTTTTAATTTTTTGTTCTAATTCAGGGAAATCTGGAAAGGGCCCAAAGTTAAAAAAAAATCTCCACTATCCCGGAAATTTAAATTGTTTCACTTTAATTTTTTGAATGAAATTCTCTCATATTCCCGACAGATATTTTTATCAATTTCAGAGAGCATTCAGTTAGCAGTTTTTCCCCGCCCTTGATAAAAATGGGATCCTCTAAATTATTTTTTGGGGGCCAGGGAATTTCCCTAATCCTCTAACCCAATTTGTTGTTTTTAAATAGGGCTCTAGACTGCTACTTCCCCGCCTTCCCGAATTTGTTGTTTTTTTAAGTTTTATTTAATTTCCCGAAAGGGTTAAAAGGATAATTGTTTTATTTAATGGAATTGGTTGATTAAAAAATACTACATTTGCTTCCTGTTTAAAAAAAAATTCCAAAATTTAAATTTTTTGACTCAAAAAACCCCCATTTCCCCAGATTCCCCACTTGAACATTCCTGTTCACCAAACTTGTCACAAAACCAACTCCAAAAAATTGGGAAACTCGCAAGAGGAAAAAAAAGTTCCTTTTTATCCCCTATATTTACAAATTTTGGGCCCTAGGCCAAACTTAAACGCAAAACAGTTTCTCTAACATTAAACACTAAAACGTAACCCCTTTTTTTATATCTAACTCTTTTAAACCCCTATACACACTATTTTAAAAAACCCGATCTCTAAACCCCATCATTAAACCCCCTTTTTTCTTTTTGAAAAGAGGGAATAAAATCCCCTTTTTATCCCTCAAGTCTGGTGGGAACCCCCCCCTATTAACAGGGGAAACCCCTTTTAAACTATGCAAAGTATTTGCTTCAAATAAGGGATCCCAACCAACTACTTGGGGAAATCCGTCCCTAATCTCGTAGACACCGAACAAATAAGGTCCCCTTGTGACACCGTCCCGCAGCAGGGACACTTGTAACAGAGGTGAGAGATCAAAATTTAAAAAAGTCATGCCTGACCTCACCGACATTTTTGCCAGCAACCTGGCTTTTTTTAAGCTTAGAGGTTTTGATCACATTGGGGCCCGAGTCCCCTTCCCCTTTTATATCATGTTAGGTAAACCCCCATTCAGGTGCTCACCCAAATTAAACCAACAAAATCCACAATTTAAAACCCACTCCCCCTTCCGCGCGGGGCCCACACTCAAACCCTGTCCGCTAAACTGCCACCACTCTCATAAGCCAACAACCTTCACAAATTCCCAACTCCCCTAACGGGCCCTTTCGCCCCCTCTTTTTCCCCGTAATTGCCCGGCCCCCCCTGCACTGCACCCAAAAAACACCTCAGCCCCCGACTGTGATTGGGGTTTCCCAAACTCACTTCTCTCATATTATTGCAACTGCGTGCCTCACCTAGAAAGAAACTAAGCAGACTAGGGGATCACAAATTTCAAAAGCAAAACTGCCCCCTTTGTCAATTCCCATAACCCCTTTTCTTCCCAAAAATCTAAAAACATATTCATTGGGAATATGAACTCCACTGAAAAAAGACCACCGTCCCTAATTTATCTTTCCCCTAAAGCTTCCTTTTCCCCCCCGTATGTAATATGCATATTTTATTTTCCCAAAGAGCTGCAGGCCCCCTTAAATACATGGTTTCCCCGCATTGTATAGTATTGTCTAAACCATAACTAAACTAAATTCCTTTCACATGTAAAAATTTAAAACTCATTTAAAAATAATGTTTGGGGTCTATGGCTAGCCCCCCTTCCCTCCCAAAAGTCTGACCTCACAAATTTCCCCCTTTTAAATCCTCTCCTACGGCCCACAGCCCCCCCTCAAACACCACATCACAATGGGGGGCATGTAAGAACTCCCGTATCCCCCAAAAACCCCCCCGCATTTCCCCCCTGCATCCGCCCCGCACCAGAAACCCGCGCCGCAAAACAGGAACAACAAATCCCCACATACAAGAATACACACATGAACATATGTTTTTAGGATACTGATTCTTACAAGCTCCCATTGTGATGTGGGTTTTATTGATGGCTGGCTGTGGGCCGTAGGAGAAAGGGTCTTTTAATTGGGGGAAATTGTGAGGTCAACTGTGGGGGGGAGGGAGGGCTAGCCTAGAGCCTACATATTATTAAAAAAAGAATAGTATATTAAATGGGGAAAAAGAAGTAGGGTTTTTGAAAATAGTCCCCCGAAAAATACTAACAATGCAGTGGGGAAAATGTAATTTTAAAGGGGCCTGCAGGGGTCAAATTTGGGAAAGAATAGGGATATTACATACATAGGAGAAGAGCCCTTTTGGGAAGATAATAGACAGTGGTCTATTTGGGAAAAGTGGGGTTTTAAAATTCCCCCAAAGAAAAGCATATTAAATTGAAAAAAAAAAGGGGGTTATGGGAATTGCAAAGATGGCAAATTTTGCTGTTTAATTGGGAAACCAGTCTGCTTTGTTTTTTCTAGGTGAGGCACGCAGTTTTGCAATAATATGAGAGAAATGAGATGGGAAACCCAACACAGTCAGGGGTGAAGTGTTTTTTTGGTGCAGTGCATTGGGACGGGGAATACGGTAAGATGGGGCGCAAGCCCTTATGGAGATGGCGAATTTGAAATGAAGGGTTTTTTGGGTCATGAGAGCTTTTGCAGGCATGTTATGATTGGGGCGTGGGGAGGGGGAGTGGGCTTTAAGTGGGTTTTCTGAAGGGTAATTGGGGAGCCAACCCGAAGGGGGGTTTACCTAAACTGATTAAAAGGGAATTTTACTCAGACCACATGTGATTGGACCCCTAAGCCTTGATAAAGCCAGGGTTTCTGGCGAAACCTGTCGGCGAGGTCAGGGATGACGTTTTTAAATTGTGATCCTCACCTCGGCTCCCAAATTTTCACCCGCTGCTTGGGGCGGTGTCCCCAAGGGGGCCCTTTTTTGTTCTGTGTCATGAAATTAGGGACACGCCCAAATAGTTTGGCCTTTGGGGTCCCTTAATGAAGCTAGGACTTTTCTATGGATATAAGGGTAAAACCGTTTTAAAAAGGGGGGTTCCCCCCCAGACTTGAATTTATAAAAGGGAATTTTCCCCCTTTCAAAAACAAAAAGGGTTAAATGATGAGGATAGAGATCAGGTTTTTTAAAAAGTGTGGATAGAGGTTTAAGAGTAAAAATTTTAAATAAAAGTTTTTTTTTAAGCTTTTTAATAATAGAGAACTGATAGAGTTTAAGTTTGCCAAAGGCAAAATAGTAAATTTTACGCATCTGTGTCCGTCCCTCCTCCCGCGGGGGGGGGAACCTGTTTTTTCAAAAACCAACGTTTCCTTTTCCAGAACTAAGATCACCACAATTCCCATGCTGACAAGGGCATTTTTCCGCATACCATTTGGGGTTTCTTCTTAAAAACGGGCAAGAGGGGTGCAAGCCTTTCACCTCCCCCTTCCACTCCCCGTGGTTCAACCCCCCCGAGGTCCTTACCGCTGCTTTTTCGGGCCAAAGTTCACTTCGGACGCGTAATGGCTTTCCCGCTGCACCACAATCGCTGGGGGCATGTGGAGGGGGGAATTCCAGCGTGTTGCCACTTCAACAATGAAAAGGGTTTTGAGGGGGAAAGGCCCGAGCTGACGCTGCAAACGAAAAGCCAGGGGGGACGAAGCAGGGTCCCAAATGGCGGAAGTGCAAACCCTCAAACCTTTGACCCTTTCTTCACAGGCAGCCCCAAAACCCGGGTAGCCCCTTTAAAATTTTCGGGACGACAAGGTTCATGACATGTCCAGGCAAGGGTGCTCCAGCCTACCGATCTTAAGGGGGGGCCCACAATTTCGCCCTTTTATCGAAACACCACCTTGCCTGGCACAAGGTTCCTTGTCACCCCACCCACGTTTGGGGGAATTTTCGTTCTTAAGCCGTCCACAGCTCCTGACCGGTGGTGGAGGGCCCTCCAAGGCAATTAATTTAAACCCCCGGGCCGGGTTTTCCCTCGGGGCCGGGGATGCCACCAAGGCCCGGGGGGGAAAAGCCCTCACCACCCCCTGGGGTTTTTTGAAGAGGCGGGGCGCCGACCTGAGGCCACCGCACCCCCCAGAGACATCCACCCAGCCACCCAGTGAGCTGCCCACAGAATATTGGGGCCTTGGCCGTGCTTACTATCCACGGTCGGTGGGAAAAGGGGAATTCCCCCCGGACACAGATGCAGCCCAAGGGCGCTTAAAATTTTTGGGTTTACACTGGCGGGCCCAAAGGCCGGGAGGGCTTTTCGGGCCCAAAGAAATCCTGCTTGGCATTTTGGTATTGGGGCAGGCGGGGGCCATGACGGGGCGAACCCATCAAATTCCCAAACCAGCGGAAAGGCAACATTTCCAAAACCCAAAAAGCGGAAACCCGCCGACTTTCAGGCCTTTTTGGGTTTGGGGTGGGGTTTGGGGAAAGTGTTTTCTTTTGCTCCCAAACCTGGAAGAAAAGAAGGCTGGCTGCTAGACGGCCCCCTGTACGGCTTTCAGGTCCCTCAAACCCGGCGGAAGGGGAAAGGGGGAATGGGTCTCTGGGGTGCGGTGGGGACTCGGGGGACGGGGGAGGCTGAAGCGGAGCTGAAACCCCGATCATGACTCTGAGAACATGGGCAACTGAGGAAAAGCTTGGTGGGGCGAGGAAGGAGGAGGGGGGGAGACAGAGGAAGGACATTGGGTTTGGGGCCCGGGGGTCGGTCTTTTTCCCCTTTTTTTGGGCCAAATGGTTTTTCCCCATTTCAACTCATGCATTTGCTGCTTTTACTAACAGGTTTTTGGGGGTGGTTTAACCACTTTTAAAGGGTTTTTGCCCCCCTAAAATTTTGCGTTTACGGCAAAGGCGGCATATGACATCGCCCGGGTGAATCAGAGGGTTCTCCCAAAAAAGGCCCAGGCTTTAAGGTCCTGGGCCTTTTTTACGGCGATAAGCGAGGAGTGGGGTTTTCGCTGGGCCTGGGGGGCGGGAAACATATCAGCGGGCCCTTTTGCACCCCCCCTCCCCCTTTTGTGGCGGGACCCGGGGTTTTACAAAAACCCCATCGTCTTCCCTTTCCATGAATGAAAAGGGTCGCAACAAATTTTTGCGGAAAAGACCAGGAAGGAACCCCAAAGGCGTCATCAACATCCCTCATCAACAAAAGGTGACTTTGGCCGTCCCCGACTTTTCTGCATCCGGAAGCGCGGGCCCACCAAACAAGGGGGCAAATGCAAAACCCCTTGCCGACCCGGGGCCCGGGGTTTTTGGGCCCAATTTACCACTTCCTTTACCTCCTCTGATGGATCAGTAACTGGGCGTCAGAGAAGGGCTAAATCATCCCCCTTTATCTTTTTTAAAATGCCCTCTTACCCCAACCCCCATTTTTTTTAACCCAAAAAGGGCTTTTAGACAAAGGGGTTTTTCCAATGGGGTTTTCAAAGAGTTACATTTGGGCTGCTTTATGTTGGGACGGAAAAGCTGATGATGCTGATAGACATTTTTTGGCCGTGACCCGGAAAGGGTGAGGGGGGTAAGACTGCCTAGATGCCGGGTTTTTTTAACCACTTTAAGGACAGATTGGCGACGATTTCGGGTTTAAATTAGGGGGGGGGGGGGGGGGGGGTTCACAAGGCCCCCGACCCACGATGACAGGCCCCGCGTTCCCCGGCCAAAATGACGATCCCTGGGATGCGGGTTTTCCCCCAGCACTGGAAGGAGCACCTCTTCCCCCGGGGACTTTTACCTCCCCGTGCTACCCCCCTCTTTGCTCGCTTACTACCTGCATTTCGCTCCAAAGTTCCCGAAAATAAAAATTTGAGAAGGTTTTGGAAAAAAATTTTGGGGAAAATCCCCTTAATTTAAAAGACGGCAAATCCCCAGCTAATTCCCAAATCCCCCTAAACAAAACAAAATTGCTGGGTTCAAATTTTAAAAACTGCAAGGTTCCCTTTAACAAATCTGGACTGGGCAAAAGTTTCCCAAAAAACACGTACGTTATGTTTTTGGTATAATAAAAGGGATTTTTTTTTCACCTTTCCCTTTTACCTGTGGTGAATAAGAATTGCTGTTTTAAAATTTACGTAATGCTGCTCCCAAGAACATGCTGGGGGCCAAAAGTCAAAAAAACACCCTAACTGTTTTGTTTTGATATAAAAACGGTATTTTTTTGCACCTTTTTCAATTTACCTGTTGAATAAAGAATTTTCGGGTTTTTTTATTTACGGGAGATGCCCCCCCTCAAAAAGAAAATGGGGGGGTCGCAAAAACAAAAAACACGTTTAACTTTATGTTTTGGGGTATAATAAACCATATTTTTGCAAATTTTCAATTCACCTTTGGGGAATATAAATTGCTTTTTAAGAAATTTTCGTAGATCTGCCTCAATGAACAATGGGTGGGGTTTTTAAAATCAAAAAACACGAAACGGTTTTGTTTTGATAAAATAAAAGGTAAAATTTTTGGCCCCCTTTCAATTCACCTGTGGTTTAATATAGAAAATTTTCCCGTTTTAAAAATTTACGTAGATTTCTGCGTAAATGAACATTTCTGGGTGCTCATAAGTCAAAAAACTCTTAACTGTTTTTTTTTTGAATAATAAACCTTTTTTTTTTGCACCTTTTAATTTTTCCCCCTGGTGAATATAGAATTGCTGTTTTTAAAAATTTACGTAGGGTCCCGCGTCAATGAAAAAGTGCTGGGTGGGGCAAAAAGTCCCCAAAAAAAACGTAACTTATGGTTTTTAAATAATTTAAAAATTTTTTTGCACCTTTTTAATTTTACCTGTGGGGAATATAAGGGTTTTGGGTTTTTAAAATTTAAAGTAAAATGCCCGCGTCAATGAACAAATCCCGGGGGTCAAAAGTCAAAAAAAACACGAAAATTTATGTTTATATAATAAAAAGGAAATTTTTTTCACCCTTTTAATTCCCCCTTTTGGGGAAAATTAAAAATTGGGTGGGTTTTTAAAATTACGTAATGCTGCATCAAGAACAATGCTGGGGGTGCAAAAGTCAAAAAAAAATGTAACTTTTATGGTTTTTTGGGATAAAAAACGAATTTTTTGCACCTTTTTAATTCACCTGTGGGGAATAAGAAAATTTCTGTTTTAAGATTTTCTGGATGCTTTCGTCAATAACAATCTTGCGCCAAAAAAATCAAAAAAAACTTTAAATGGAAGTTTTCGGAAAGATACACGGTATTTTTTGGGAACAAACAAACCGTCTGACTACCCAAATTCGGATTGTAATTTTAAATGCAAGGGTTGGGTTATCAACCCGTCACAGGTGAAATGGGGAAAATTTAAAAAAAACCCCCTAAATTTAAATGGGATCTGATAAAAAAAGTGGAGTTTTGCAGCCCAAACCCAAAAAGACCTGCAGGGTTTCTAGAAATTAAAAAAAAAAAGTGTAAACCAAAATTTGTTCAGGCCCGCCCCCAAATTTCCCGGAAATATTTTAAAAGGAAAAAATGTTAATAATAAAAATATTCCACTACAAAAATCTACACTAAGCTTGGGGAACTTATCCCCGTTTTTCTTTTTAGATAGAGTTGCTGTGTTTTGCCCCGCGGCCCCCCCCCCACCCCTCCCAAACCCTCGTGAAATTTTCAGCGGGGAGATGCCCGCTTTAAAAAATTTTCTAGCCCAACACATAAAAGGGTTTAAATCTCTAAACTAAAATAAATTGGAAGGGTCACAGCAAAAAGTAGGGTTTTCTCTTGCAGAAAAAGACTAATTTTTGCTGAACGGTTTTTGGGCCCCAGGCCCAGCCCCAGTCCCATCCCCATGATACGCGGAGAAAAAATGAGGGTGAAACAGGAAACGCCCCCGGGTTTTTTTTTTGTAAAAGGCATCATGTGATTTTTTCCCGCCAAACGCAACCATACACATCCCAGTCATGACCGCCCAACACATCTCACCCTGCCTATTCTTAATCTGATTTCGGGCCGAAAAATTACGGAAGGGCCCCCAAAAAAAGGCGCGACTTAAAAATAAAAGCCAGAATTTTAAACCTTAATTTATCGCATACGGGAAAATTTTCGATCACCAAAAAAACCTCCCGGGTTTCAACTTTTCGATAAAAATCCTCAAACACTAGCAAAACCCCAAGGCAAATTTTTCCTCCTGGCCCAGTAAATTTTCCTAGAAAAAATTAGACGTTTTCTGAGTGCTCTCCTTCACCCTCATTGATTTCCCTTTTGGGGGAAGTCTGCTAAAAGCCGTGGGCCCCTAGAGGCAGATTTGCATCTCCCCCCAAGCCTTGCACCACCTAAGGATTTAGCTGTTCTTCATCACTTTGAAGGCCCTAGGGATTGAGGCTATCCCCTTCAAAACCCTTTTGAGCTCCTCTGTAGAATGTGGGGCCTTTATATCAACAGATCAGTTAAATAAAGGAATTTAAAAAAATTCATCTTTTTTTGCATAGGAATCTAAACCAAAAATTTGTGCTCTAACGTAAGGAAACTATTGTGCTACCGGGTCCACGGGTTGAGATAGGCCCCAAAAGTTACGATGAATTTTTAGCATTTCATGCTAACATGCCAGGATTTCCAAGCCCCTACAACTATGGATGTAGCAGATGTAGAGTTCAGCTTGACTGTGAAATCATGGATTCCGTGTATCCGCTGTTATCTTATATGCAATGTCTGAAAGGGGTTGTCTCACTACATCAATTTATCTTACCTCAGTCGTGTGTTGTCGGCTTCATTTTTAAATTTAGGGCATTTCGGCTACTTTTGGCTGCAGTGAGGACGCCCAGGAACCGGGGCTGTACAAACAAAAACACTAGCAGCCTACAGGGGAGATCAAACAGGGCTGTAAATAATTGATTTTAAAGGGGCTGATGCAGATCATACAAGAGGGGGTATCTAGGACTAGGAGGACACTGTTAAAGGGCCATAAGTAAAATGACTTTTTTTTTCAAAATCTTCAATTAAAAAAGCAAACCTTGTAGAGATTTTGCTAAAATCTGGAAGTTTGCTTTCAAAACCGGGGGAAATATTTTTTCCACCAGAACCTGCAGAACACATCTAATTAATCTGAAATAGACATTTTAGACTAGATAACAAATAACCATCTTGTTTATAAAATACAATACATTTATGTCACTAGGCTAAGTGTGTTTACACATAGGCGTAACGACAAGTAGATTGTGCTTACACAGGAAGAGCAGCAATATGTCTAATCTAAGTCGTGTGTACTGGAACCAAGGAAAAAGGCAAACCTTAGCCTAATCACACTATGACTGAAAATAATACTTTAAGAGTATGATGTAGACATATACATAAGCATACAGATGTAGACTGCTCAATCAAGCACAGCAGCACTATGTCCAGCATAAATTATATGAACTGGAGCTAAGGAAAAAAGGAAAACCTTTGCCTGACCACACCCTGACTGAAAGCATGCCTAAAAGCAAGATGTGGACAAACACATGCATACACAGATATAGGCTGTGCTCAGGAAGCAGCACTATGCCCAGCATAAGTAATTTGAACTATAGTCAAGCAAAAAGCAAACCTTTGTTTAACTAGACTCTGAAAAGCATGCACAAAGGGATTATCTCACTAGCGTTTCCAGAGTCACAAGCATCTTTAGATTCATGCTTCAT
>JAODAL010064126.1:0-18887 GCA_025379985.1 Phyllomedusa bahiana
GTATGTGTTCCGGACCAAAGATTTCTGGGTACAAAAGGGACGAAGGGCCCGAGCTGGCCGCCACGCCATAGAGGGTTGTCCTGCCCAGCACCAGCTTCATATCGAGGGACCTTCACACGCCGGGGGATTTACAGAAAAACGCATCCGGGTTTTCCACAAAAAGGGGATCTTTGACTTTATCAAGATGAATCGGGATGTTTTCCTGATATGTTGGGCCCCCAATTCCCGAGGTCACCGTTTAGTTGCTGGTCTACTTCACATTCCTCCCCAAAACAGAAAGGTCCTCTTGAAAAATTTATTTTTAAAAAAAATTTCTTACGAAATTTTTTTATTCTAAATTTCCCCAACAGTTTTTTTTGCTGGTTTTGCTGTGGGGAATAAAAAACCCCAAAGGTTTTCATGAAAAAACCATATTCCATTTACTCACTTCATCTTTTTAATTTTTACATTGTCAAGGGTTTTTTGGGGTCATGTTGCCCTCACAATTTTAACTTGGCTGAGAAGTCATATTTAAAAATTTTTGGGGGTCATTTGCGTAGATCAGCAAAAATCAGGCCTTTGGAACAAAATGGGGCTTCTAATGCATTTCCCTTACAATTTTTAACAGGGGCTGAGAAGTCAATTTTTATAATTTTTGGGGCTTTTTTTTGGGGTTTTTTAAACAGCAATAACCCATGGCCCTTTTGGGAACAAAATGTGCTTCAAAGGGTTTTTCCCCTTTCACTTTTTTAAACATGGCTGAGAATCATTTTTATAATTTTTTGGTTCTGTGCTTTGAAAGCGCAAACCTCAGGTCCATTTAAAAAAAGTGTTTCTAATGCTTTTTTTCACAATTTAAAAGGGGTTTTGGGGTCATTTTTTAATTTTTTTTGGGGCATTTGCTTGAATCAGCTTTTAACAGGTCCTATTCTAAAAATTGTTTTTTCTAAAGACTTTTGTTCTTCACATTGCCCAAAGGGCTCAGGGTCATGTTTGAATTTTTGGGGGGCATTTTGCTTGACATGCAGCTATACTACAGGTCCTATTCTAAAAAATGTTGTTTTCTAACAGACTTTTGTTCTTTACAATGGGCAAAGGGCTCAAGGGATGGGGCTGTCAGAAAAAGGAAAGGGGGAAAGGACACTGTAATGGACACAATTTGCAAAAGACTTGTTTTTTGCAAATCTTTAACATAGCATCATCCCTTTATTGAGACAACCCCTTTAATACAATTAAAAAAGAGAAACAAAGACATGGTGGGATTCCATCCATTTAAAAATGTGTTTTCTAGAATTAAAGTACTAAAAAACTTGCATGTACAAAATACTGTTAAAAAAATTCCTCTGAATTGTACAAGGAGGTACGGGAAAACTTGACCAGATGTAGGTTATTCAGAGGACAGGGAGTAGGGAGCAAGGGACAGAGAACAAATGACAGAGACCAATTTCCTCCAGCACGTTTGAGTAAAATGAGAAAAAGAATGCCAAGATAAAGGGCACCGGGGTGTAACAGGGAGCGTTAACCACCAGTATTTCCAAGTAAGCTCAATTGGCCCACACTCATACGGAGGGGGAAGCGCTACCCAGGGATTGACTGTGTACTGAGGAAGGCTGGAGTTCTCACACTTCCGCTTCCGCAAATCTGCTTTAGCACGACAGTTTTCGTTGTCTGCGTCATCAGGGCATTTTAACCTGCGTGTTAATAGAATGACGGACGCCAGCCTGGGGTCTCACCGACCCACTGTAACTCCGGGGCCCCGGTCATGCTGTGGCCCAGGACAGGTAAAAGTCAATGTCCAGTTGAAACTAAAATGGTGGTTGAAAGACTCCTTTTCCGGCACTTTTTAAATGTGGGGGTCATGCAGGTTTGGGGCTCATGCTGTGGCCCAGGACAGTATAGTCAATGTCCAGTGAAACTAAAATGGTGGTTGAAGACTCCATTTTTTCCGGCACTTTTTAATTGGGGGCATGCAGGTTTGAGCTCATCTGTGGCCCAGTACAGGTATATTCCAATGTCCAGTGAAACTAAAATGGTTGTTGAAAGACTCCCTTTTTCTCCGGCACTTTTAAATGTGGGGGTCATGCAGGTTTGGGCTCATGCCTGTGGCCCAGGACAAGGTATAGTCAGTTCCAGTGAAATAAAATGGTAGGTTGAAAGACTCCTTTTTCCGGCACTTTATAATGTGGGGGTCATGCGGTTGGGGCTCCATGCTGTGGCCAAGGACAGTATAAGTCAATGTCCAGTTCAACTAAAATGGTGGTTGAAAGACTCCTTTTTTCACGGCACTTTTTAATGTGGGTGGTCATGCAGGTTTGGGGCTCCATGCAGTGGCCCAGGACAGGTATAGTCAATGTCCAGATCAACTAAAATGGTGGTTTAAAGTATCCTTTTTCCGGCATTTTTAAATGTGGGGTGTCATGCAGGTTTGTGGGCTCATGCTGTGGTCCCAGGCCAGGCCTAGTCAAAGTCCAGTGAAACTAAAATGGTGAGTTGAAAGACTCCTTTTTCCGGCACTTTTAAATGTGCGGTCATGCAGTTTGGCGGGGCTCATGCTGGGCCAGGACAGTATTGTCAATGTCCAGTGAAACTAAATGAGTTGAAGAGACTCCTTTTCCGCCTTTTAAAATCTGGGTCATGCAGATTTTGGGCACATGCTGCGTTCCAGAGACAGGGATATTCAATTTCCAGGTCAAGTAAGATGAGGTTCATATCATACTGCCTTCTGTCCACTTTTTTAATTTGAGTGGGGATGCAGGTTTAAGGGACATGCTGGTGGTACAAGAAGGGATAGTGAATGGTGTGTGTTTTTTTTTCTGTGGCTTTTTAAAACCTAAGTGTGTAGCCTAGAGGAAGCACTGTAACCATTTGACAGTAGTGATGTTAATTCCGGCTTCACAGCCCTGTTTGGGTGTAAGAATGAAGGAGTTGTTGCTCTCGCCATAGACTTTAATGCATCGCTCATAATCGACTGCTCACTATCGAAAAACCTAATCGATGGTGGCCGACTATCGACTATCGCCGAGTCGTATAGTCCTACGTAATCGCTCAACACTATGTCTTATCATTTGAATTCGGCCAGGTAGCAGTTTTATTTCAGATTGCATAAGAAAACGCACAGAGCGTCGCTCGCTCTCCCATTGGTGCCAATAACCACGCCTCATTTTAACTTAGCCAATCACAAACAGGCTCGCTCTGCATTCTTTTCCCATAGAACTACTATGAGAAAGTGCTCGCGCTCTGAATGTTTAAGCTGGAACAGTTCTCCGCCGCTTCAACCAATCAGCCTCTTACTGCCTTTTACTGTATTAAGAACTGTCCGCTACCTTTTGAATATGATTGTGTCAATGTTTCTCCATAGGATATAATGGGCCACTGTCGCTCCTATTCGATTGGCTGTTTATGGCGACTAATCAAATACTTAAACAATTTGAATAACTGTAAAATTATTTATTATCCCGCAAGTCCCTCACTATTGCAATTCCTTATGACGCGCCGTCTCGGCGACAAACGCGTTGTTCATGAATTAACTGATCTTATATTTAGAGAATGTTTCAGCTCTTTATCTGATAAAGTTTACACTTAATAAAAAAAATGCATTTTTTAATCATACTCCATGCCGGCACGTGCGCTGAGCGCCGAGATTGCATTGCGCCGATCTCTCCATATACTCCAATGGGAGAAGTAGTCTCGCGCTCTGATTGGCTGGGATAGGCAAGCCACCGCAAGCTCAGCATCAGCTCTTTCTGTATTTATTACTGTATTTTGAACTGTCCAGCCGTTTGATTTTCTTGGTCAAAACTTCTCATAGGATATAATGGGCCATTGTCGCTCCTATTCTGATGGATCAATACTTCTCCAAAGGATATAAGGTCCCACTGTCGCTCCATTCAGGTTAGCTGGCTTCTGCCGACCAATCAGAAGATCTTAAACAATTTGAATAACTGTATTTCCCGGCAAGTCTCTCTATTGCTGATCCTTATGTAGCGCCGGATCTAGGCGACAAACGCGTTGTTAGGATTTAACTGATTTAATTTTTAGAGAAGGTTTCAGCTCTTTATCTGATAATGTTTTACACTTAATAAAAATGATTTTTTTATTTATACCCCTGTCCGCAACATCGCTGAGTGCCGAGATTGCAATGCGCTGATCATCTCCATAGACGTACAATGGGAGAAGTAGCTCGCGCTCTAATTGGCCTGGGATAGACAAGCCACCCGCTAGCTCAGACAATCAGCTCTTTTCAGTATTTTTACTGTTTTTTTGTAACTGTCCCGCCTTGATTGATTGTTAAAACATCTCCATAGGAAATAATGGGTCATTGTCGCTCCTATTCGGTTTGATCAATTCCTCCTCCATAACATATAATGGGTCTTTGTCGCTCCGTATTTCTGATTGGACAATTCTCCTCCCATATCTTATAATGGGTCTTTGTCCGCTCCTATTCTGATTGGCTGGTTTATGCCGCCCATTGAGAATAGCTTAATCAGATTTTGAATTACTGTAATTTCCCGGCCAATTCTCTCTATTGCAATTCCCCGATGTAGCGCCGGTCTTGGTGACAAACGCGTTTGTTCGGGATTGAATTGATTTATGTTTATGAAGTTTTCCAGCTCTTTTCAAAGGAATATTACAACTAATAAAAATGTTATTTTTTATTCATACCCCAGCGCGCACGGCGGCTGAGCGCCGAGATTGCCTTGGCGCCCATCTCCCATAGCCTACAATGGGCGAAGTAGCTCGCGCTCGAATTGGGCTGGAAAGGCAAGCCACCGCTACCAGCCAATCAGCTCTTTTCAGCATTTTTACTGTTAATTTTGAACTGTCCCGCCTTGATTTTTGATTTGTTACATAATTCTCCATAGGCTATAAAGGTCCCTGTCGCTCCTATTCTATTGGCCGAGCGATAGCCAAGCCCCCGCATGCTCAACCAACAGCACTTTTCCTGCATTTTACTGTATTTTTGAACGTGTTCCCCACCTTTGATTCTGATTGTCAATCTTCTCCATAGAATTATAAATGGTTCACTGTCAGCTCCTATTCAGATTGGCTGGCTTCTGCCGACCAATAGAAAAGCTTCAGAATTATGAATATAACATTTGTTATTTCCTGCAATTTTCCAATATCGAATTACCTTGAAATTGCGCCGTCTAGATTTTTAGAAAAGTGTATTTTTTCTTATTAGTTTTTATAATTGAGTTGAGCTCTTTTCTGACAATGTTTTCTGCCTTTATAAAGGCGAATTTTTTCGGAATTGCATACTCCATGCTGCACGGAGCGGAGCGCCGAGATTACTTGTCGCGATCTTCTATCAGCTTCGCTCCATGTTCCGACATGCTTCACTTCGCCGCCGCCGTAGCATTAAGACCAAAAAAAACAGGTCCCTGACTGTCGGAGCTGCCGAGCGGCGGCAATGCGCCACGCTATGGGCGGTCCCCCCCCGCCATCCGTACAAGCCTCGGGTTTTCGAGAGCGCGCCGCGTCCCCGCCTCGGAACCCTTCCCCCCGTACCAACACCGCACCCATTGCCCGCCCTTCAAGCGGGGCGCAAGCTGAAAGTGGCGAACGCTGCGCCTAACACCGCATCCCTGCGTCTGACAGCGGGATTCGGGCCGGGAGGTGCAGTATACCCCAGAAAATGGGCGCAAACCCTGTTCATACATGTCGCCCTATGTGTTGGTGATATGTGCTCATGGTGGGGAAGTACTATGCAGTCACTATGTGGTGATGATATGTAGTCATGATGTTGTGGTTTTTATTCAGTTACTATGTGGTCATGATATGTGGCAGTATTATTCAGTCACTATGTGGTGATGATATGTGGTCATGATGTCGCGGTATTATTCAGTCACTATGTGGTGGTGATATGCGGTCATGGTGTGGCGGAATTATTTGATCTTGGTATACTGGTATCATTGATAATATTAGTCTTGGTGTGGTCAGTAACAGTACGGTGATATTTGCTCCTCGTAAAGGGGTATTATGTACGACCAATATATAGAGGAATCATCCATAGGACATTGTTTTACAGCTATTTGTATGGATTTCTATATATATAATACATTACTTTAAGTAAATACATATTTATAGACCGCAATAATGCCGCTGTTGTGTTGGCGCTGGTCTGCTGGAGGGAGCAGGGCATGATTCTGGTCGGTGGGGCGGGGTTAGAGGTGTGTCCTGATTTTATGTCATTTGTTTGAGTGTGGTTAGAGGTTTGGCCCTATCTGTCCATCTCTGCAATCTCTAAAAATTGGGAGTTTTGGATAAAGGCACCAATCACTATAAAAAATCATGAGGTTTTTTTAACCCACATACCACTCATGTTTCAAATGAGACTTAATTAGAAAACCACTTGTATTTAAAAAAGCTTAGATTTTTACTGTATTTGTTTGTTTTTGATGCATTTTTTTTTAAATGCATGTGTTTTTGATGTAGTTGAAATACTCAAAAACATATGCATTAACACAGCATTAACACAGAAGTCTCTACATTATAGAATACAGGCAAAAAAAGAACAATTGCATGGGCATAACAGCTGCTTAACCCCTTAAGGACCCAGCCTGTTTTGACCTTCCTGACACAGCCCTATTTTTGAAATTTGGCATATGTCACTTTAATGTGAAGAATTACTTTTTGACACTTTTACCTATCCATGTGATTCAGGGATTTGTTTCTCAGGTGACACATTGTGCATAAGGTAGTAAGAAATTTTTATCCATACAATCCTTGTTTAGTTTGTGAAAAATATCAAAGATTTTCATGAAAAGTTTGGGAAAAATTTGCGATTTGAAAGTTGCAAAATTTCTGCGTGCAGACAGATAATTATTCCCCACAAAAAGTTTATAACAAGCATCTACCATATGTCCACTATAGGTTGGGATCATTTTTAAATGTCTTCTTTTTTTTTATACGACATTAGGGGGCTTAGAAATTTGTAGTAATTTTCCTTCACATTATTCAAGAAAAATTTGCAATATACATTATTTTAGGGACCACTCCAGTTCTGAAGTGGCTTTGTAGGGGCCTGCATGTTAGAATACCCCATAAGTGACACCATCTGAGAAACTAGACCCCTAAACGTATTTACAACACTATTTAGGAGTTTGATAACCCTTTTAGATATTTCTCAGAAATTAAAGCAAAAGCTGGATGTTGAAATTTCAAAATTTCACTTTTTTTGCAGATTTCATATTTATCCATTATTCACTGGAATACAGAAATGTGACTAGGTAAATGCAACTTAATATCAATTCCCCAGGGGTTATCCCCCCCCCCCCTGCCGATTTTAGAGATATCCCATATGTGCCACTAGTGCATAATTTGGCTCACCCAAAAGCCCCAGAATAGAGGACCCTACTATACTCTAGGGTCTCATTTTCAATACGATTTTATTTAGGTCGCCATATCAGGATTGGGGACACCTAAGTTCTAAACCTTAATAAACCCCATAAAAATAGACCGCATATTGGAAACTACACCCCTTAAGGAAATATCCAGGGTGCATTAGAGTATAAATACCCCACACGTGAAACACAAATTTTTTATTAGCATAAGGCTGTGAAAATTAAAAACATTTTTTCCAATAATTTAGCAATAGTAAGCTTAAAATGTTTCATAATACAAGGAAACCTGGAATAAAAAAAACCTAAAACTTTGTTAAGCAATTTTCTACCAAGTTCGGCGATACCCTACATGTGGGTGTAAACTGCTGTTTGGGCGCATAGCAGGGCGTATAAGGGAGGGAGCGCTATTTGGATTTTGAACGAGATTTTGGGAGGGGCCATTCGCATTTGCAACGCCCCCAAGTAGCAGAGCAGTGAAACCTCCATAAGTATCGCCCCATTTTGGATTCAACACCCATCAGGGATCACATCTAGGGTGTACTGTGCATTTTTATGCACAGGTGTTCCATAGTTATTTTTTAGCATTAGCAATGAAAATGTGGGGAAAAAACCAGTTCGGTTCAATTGTTTTATTGATATAGAATTTTACAGCATTCCCACGTGTATGAAACATGATGTGATAACTATTACTATGGAGGTCGTGTTAGTTGAGTTAGATTTAATAAATAAAAAAAGTACAATTACAATGATATAGATTTAATAAATCATTTTTCTGTTTTATTACTTCTACACAGTAGAAAAACGTCTATAAAAAATTTGCGTTTTTTATGTTTCCTATTCAGACAGCCATAACTTTTTTTATTTTGCTGTGTGCAGAGCTGTGTAGGGCTTGTTTTTTTGCAGATGAGTTGAAGTTTTATTGGTACTCATTAAGCGGTGCAATGAAATGCAATGTACACTTTTTAATTACGGGTTTTTTTCTGAGATGTTTTGAACAAATACAGCAATCTTGGTATGTATTTGTATTTTTATATTTTTATAGCGGTCACTGTACGGTAATATGACATGGGTAGCTTTACTCATCCAGGTCAATACGATTTACACCTCTCCCAATGAGTATATTTTTTTATGTTTAACTGCTTTTATACATAAAAACACTTTTATTAACCAGGAAAATGCGTTATTGCATCGCCATAGTCGAGAGCCGATAACTTATAATTTTTCTGTGCTTTAGGAGCTGTGTAGGGACTTGGTTTTTTGCAAGAAGAGTTGACGTTTTATTAGTATCATTTTTGGGGGACAAGGCTTATTGATGCTTTTTAAATCCATTTTTTGGGGGCCGGGGGTGAAAAAATACTGTAATCCATATTTTTTATTTTTTTTTTTAACAGGCTCACCAGCAGTATCCATGATATTTAAGCTTTCCCTTTTGGTCGCTACGATTTTTGGCGATACCCTTTTTATATAGTTTTTTTTAAAATGAAGCACTTAAAAAAAAAAAAAGTTTTTTTAAAGTGTGAAAAAATTTTTAGATCGCATCTTCTAGAGCTATACATTTTCTATTTTTCCCTAACGAGTTATGAGGACTTATTTTTTTCGGGATAACTGACTTAAAAAAGGTACAACTTTGGCGTTCTAGAGTTTTTGACGCTTTTTATTCCATTTTTGTGCTGGGGGATGAACAATAATTTAATTCTTAAATTGGGTTTTTTTTTTTTTTTTTACGCTTCACCTAGGGGTTAATTTAAACATGACGTTTTAAAGGGGCAGGTCTTACGCACGCGGCATACAAAAGGGGTATTTTTTTTTTTTGATCTTTTTTGGGGGGCGTTTTGGCGTTTGTAAAGGGGAAAAGGGCGGGTACGTATTTTTATTTTATTTTTTGGTTTGTTTTTAAAATTTTTTTTTTCATTTTTTTCTTTTTACGTTATTTTTTTTTACTTTCCCATGGGGGGTTTTTGAATGAAGATCTTTAGTCTCTCATTCAATAGGAACAGTACATAGCTTGTTGCTTTACTGGTTCCTATGACAACTGTCAGCACGATGCCGGGACATGCCCACCCGGGCCACGGGGGCCCGGGGGTCGTGACGTCATAGACAACCCGGAAGCCATTCCCCGCCTTTTCCCTGGTGTTTTGTTTGGGGAAAGGGGAGGAGCTGCACGGATCGCCCGAAACCCTGCGCTGCTTCCCGGGCCCACAGGGGACCAGGGGAGCGAAACTCCTCCCGTCTCTCTTAAAAAATTTTTGCACCCCCCCCCGTCGCGATAATTTAAAGGGGTTAACCGGCCCCCCCCCCCCCCGGGAAGGGGATCCCGGGGTCCGGGGGCCCACCGCTTTCGGGAAAGTCCGGGTGTAAATATAAAAGCTGAAACCCCGGCCGAAACGGGGGCGAACTCTGCCTTTGAGTTCGCCCCGATCCTCTGGGGCGTAAAACCATAAATCCCCCGGGGCGTGAACCCCCAAAAAACCCCCGGGAACGATTGGGTACGGCCAAAAGGGCGTGAAGGGGTTAAAAACAACTACACCTAAATTTCTGACCCCGCAGGCCCTAAGGGGCAAAAATTTTTGCAAAAATTTAAAATGTAGTAACAGGAGTTTAACCCCTGGGGAAAATTTTTAAGAAAAATTTATGATGACATGACCTTTGAGTGAACTCTGTGGTGGGTTTTGTGTACTGCAAGTGACTAAGATCTGCTAAGTCCAAATGTATTTTAAAAATTTTTACCCTTAGCATTTAGGGTTTTCCCGCTTTGGAACTGGGGGGTTAGATTTGGGTTTAAATCAAATTTAAAAGGGTTTTAAAAAACCTTAAATTTAATTAGTGGCGTTCTTGGTGAAGAAGTTTTTGGAACCTGTGGTCTGAAACCCCTGTCAGACCACGGGGCGAAGATGGAGGGTTTCCCCCTTACCCCCTTTTAATCCGTGGGCCATTTTCCGGGGCTGCAGCTGAAAAGGCCATAGGGCCCTTTTTTGTCGGCCCCTGGGGTCTCTCATGGGAAAAATAAAGGAAAATTCTACGGAAAAAGGGTTGGGTGGGCCCATCTGCGTTAGAAGATCCCTTGGACAGGTACCCTTGGGAAGTGTACACAACAGGTATTGCACTGAGAAAGTCCCCCGCTGGCCTACCACCCAGACTGGTGTCCAGATTGCCTTTGACTTGGCCCATCTAGTTCTCCCGGGGTCGCTGTGCTGTCCCCTTGAAGTCCATCTGAAATTTGCAACGTTAAACTCTTTTGTCTGTCTCCTGCTTTCTGCGCAACATCATGGGTGCCTCCACTATACCATTAGTATGGCAGGAGGACTACAACCACCAACCTGGAGACAGCCCTTGGGGGTAAGAATTATATCTAAGCCGCAAGTTGTGTGTACGTGCCCAGGTTGGGCATGAGAGGGTTTGGTGGAGTCCAGCCACTGTCACAAAGAGCCTGGTTAACAATTATAACTCCCATCTTCCTCTGCTCTACCCCTTCTGGTGCCGTAGGTCACAAGTGTATATCAAGCTGTGTGAAGTTTCTCCACACCAGTTACAATAAAGTCTAGGAGTGGATAAATGGTAATTCAAGGAAAAACCCTGAAATTTCTTACAGTTTTTTTGTCAATATTCCTGTATATGTAATCCAGCACTAATAACCACTGTAAAACAAAAATCAATATCAATAGTCCAAACTTCTTCTATCATTAAGGGGTTTTCTCACCACATTGATTAGCTTTAAACACGTAGACAATGGTAAATACAATTATTACTAAATACATTGCTGTTTTAATTTTGATTCTTTTTAGAGTAAAGCAGTTCTTATCTCTTGCATGTTTACAGGTTTCCTAGGCTGCTAAACACCACTCTCTGGTCTAGTAGCCCTGGCAGGGATGGTGAGGTCATTCCCTGCTTTGTCTTATCTGCCGCAAAAGAGCGTCCGAATCTTTCTTAAATTGTAACCCGTTGTCTTCTGCCCTGCTGTTTAAACCAATCTTTAACCAATGTCCCTCTAACATGCTTAGCTAGGAATAACAGAGCTGATATGCCAATCACAGCTGTAGAATCACCCATCATCTGAACAGGAAGTGGAAGCCTGAAGCTGCCTGTGAAAGCAGGCCTGTAAAACACCCTAGGAAAAACCCTTAAAACCCCTTTTCAGGTTTTGGGCCTGGAAGTTTAAATGACCAGCAACACTTTTTAGTTTTTGCCTCCTTGCATTTTAACAGTTGTCACTTTTTTATTTTTTCAGTGATGCAGCTGCATAGTTTGAGTTTTTTCCGCAATTTTTTATGTTTTTTTTTTACCTTTTTTACATTTTTGTTTACAGTTGGTAATCTATTAGCATACATGAATATGCTAATACATTACAATCTGTATCAGTTTGACACAGGCTGCAGTCAGGGCAGCATAGAGTGTGCCCTGACAGTAGGCTTATTATACAGACACCCCGGGGGTACTCTTTGTATCACCCACAAAAAAAAACTTGGGGAAACATATTATTCCTACAGGGTTTTTTACAATTTTTCCCATCACAAACAAAGAATGGGAGGTCTGTATTTTTTTATCGGGGTACAGTTCAACTTAAGAGACAAATCTAAAAAAAAAATCCAGAAAAAACACATTGCATATTTTTAAATAATTAATTTGCATTTTTTTTGATAAAATACGCATTTGATCACCTCCAAACCAAATTCGGGGTCTCACAGCCCTGGTAGTTTTTTTTTAACAACCCTCCTACTTGCACTCTTTCCCTGTATCAATTGCACCTGTTTAACTTTTACTGAAAAAAAAAACCTTCAACATCAATCTACCCCAACCTCTCAACCATGGCTCAAGCTTCTAAGGAACCAGGGAAAAATTGTAGATTTTGCACTGGCAGGGATGGGTACAGGACAATGGGCAAGCAGCTTGGTGAAACTAAAATTTTTTTTGCGAAATTATTAGAAAAAGAAAAAACAAGTTATGTAAAATCTTTCTCGACTGGGGCTCCATTTAAGAACTCGCCTGTGAGTTAAAGGATGATATAAAAAAGGGTCGGGGAATCACCCCAAACTACATGGGGGATCTGGTCAAACCTGAAAAGGCTGGGACCAAAGCTCAAAGAACTGTTTGTAACACATACAATGTCTGGGTTAAAAATCCCACAGCACACAGGTCCCCTTTCTCCGGGGACTTCCAGGCCCTTTGGATTTTGCCCCAAAACCCTCTGGGACCCCGAGGGCTGGGAAAGTCATGTGGTCAAATGTGATAAATGAACTTTGTATCAACTCCCACTGTATTTGAAGGAAAGGAGGTGAGTACAAAACCCCAAAAACACGTCACCAAAAGGAAGCAAAAGGGGGGGAAACATCATACTTTGGGGGTGCTTTTTTTGCAAAGGGGAAAAATACTGCACCCTATTGAAAGGAAATATGGATGGGGGTATGTACGGAATTTTTTCCAACAACTTCCTTTCCTCAGTAAAACATTGAAAATGGGTCGTGGCTGGTCTTCCAAATGACAATGACCCATCAAACAGCCGGGGGAACTAAAGGGGTGGCGCCCTTTAAAAACATTTTGAGTGGCTAACCATTCCAGACCTGAACCCAATTGAAAATCTTTGGAGAGAGCTGAAACTCAACGTAGCCCAGCGACAGCCAGCAAAACCTGAAAGATCTGGAGAAGATCTGTATGGAGCAGTGAGCCAAAATCCCTGCTACAGTGTGTGTAAACTTGGTCAAGATCTACACGAAACATTTGACCACTGTAATTGCAAACAAAGGTTTCTGTACCAAATAGTAACATCTGTTTTTCTTTTGTATCAAATACTTATTTCATGCAGAAAAATGCAAATTAACTATTTAAGAATCATACAATTTGATTTTCTGTATTTTTGAGTTTCTGTCTCTCACAGTTGAAGTGTACCTATTATAAAAACAGACCTCTCCATTCTTTGTAGGTGGAAAAAACTTTTTCCCACTGTATATACCTACAGTGGGCATGTAACTACCTACAGGAGACCTATATATCTACCTACAGAAAGTTTATATACCTACCTACCAACTGGGACTTTATTCGGACCTACATACAGGGGGCTGATATACCTACTGTGAACTTTAGTGGCTATGGGATCGTGTCTTTCAGGCAGAGACAGATTCCAGGTGTAAAATACAGGGCCTCTGTATTTTATTGAAGTAGCAACACAAAAAATAAGTACAAGACATGCACAATATAAAACAAAACAAAAGCCTGCCCGTCTGGGCTCTAACTAACAGAAGTATACTTACTAACACCTTTGCAATAACAGAACAAAACCAGGTAGCAGTCCTGCTGGTTCCCCAACGTGTCTCCTCTCCAGACTTGAAGGTAGCCTGGGAGTTGTAGCCATCCGTAGTCAGCTTACCTGCGACTTATATATCCCAGGGAAATCCTGGAGTGGAATCATGGGGAGTGAGCACCCACCCTGCTCTATGCTCACTCCCAATGAAAGGCCGACCCAGGAAAGGCTGAAAGCCATACTAACATTAAAAGTGTTAAACATGTGTCGACAGTCTATACTGTCGACACCCATCTAACTGTGGCCTTTCATTCCCCAAGGCTCCTTACCTTGGGGGCATGTGTCGGGACATCTGAAGGTGCAGGCAAGGACCCTGGCCGGGATGTATATGCCATTGTACACCCTTCCTGCTGTTGCCATCTTACATATCCCCCCGCTCTGCTCAGACCCCTGGGGCAGAGCACCTTGTGCCCCGAAACTATGCACTCTAGATAACGCGTCTGCGTTTGCTTGCTGGGACCCGGGACGGTGTTCCACACAGAACTTAAAGTCCTGTCGGGCCAGGAACCCCCAGGTCACCCGCGTGGTCTTTCCGGTATTTTGGGCCATCCACTTTAGCGGGGAGTGATCTCTGATCACCCTAAACTGCCTTCACTCCAGGTAATATCTGAGCGACTCGATTGCCCACTTTAGGGCCAAACATTCCCTCTCTACGATGGAATAATTTTTTTCGACTGCCGACAGCTTCCAGCTGAGGTACCCGATGGGGTGCTCTTCCCCATTAACCCTTTAGGACAAGACTGTCCCTAAGCCAACTTCTGAGGCATCCGTCTGTACCAGAAACTCCTCCCGAAAATTAGGGGTGATCAATACAGGCCTCTTACAAAGAACCTCCTTGAGTTTTTGGAAGGCTTGCTCGGCCTCCGGATTCCACTTTACTATGGTGGACTTTGCTCCCTTGGTGAGGTCTGTGAGAGGGGCAGCTATTGAGGCAAAGTCTGGCACAAACCTCCTGTAATAGCCTGCAATACCCAGGAAGGCTCTAACCTGTTTCTTGGACACGGGTTGAGTCCAATTCTGAATGGCTTCGAGCTCGTCTTCCTGGGGTTTGATAACCCATCGGCTGATGTTGTAGCCGAGGTAGCTAGCCTCCTCTAGCCCTATCGCACATTTCTGAGGATTGTCCGTTAGCCCGGCGGCCCCTATTGCGTCTAGGAGTGCTTGCACCTTTACCAGATGGGAATCCCAATCAACACTGTAGATTACCACATCATCCAGGTATGCAGCTGCGTAGTTTTTATGCGGCTACAGGATGATGTCCATTAACCTCTGAAAGGTCCCAGGAGCCCCATGTAAACCAAAGGGAAGGACTACATACTGGAAGTGTCCCTCTGGGGTGGAAAATGTCATTTTCTCCTTGGCCTGATCTGTGAGGGGAAGCTGCCAATACCCTTTGGTGAGGTCTAAGGTGGTCATATACCTCGCCGGTCCCAACCTCTCGATCAGCTCATCGACCCTTGGCATGGGGTAGGCATCGAATTTGGAGATTTCATTCAACTTGCGGAAATCATTACAAAACCGCAAGTTACCATCTGGTTTAGGAATAATCACGATGGGGCTCGACCACCCACTTTGGGACTTCTCTATGACCCCTAGGGCTAGCATTTTCTTCACTTCTTCTGAAATGGCTTGCCTCTTCGCTTCTGGCACCCTGTACAGTCTCAACTGCACTTTTTGGCCGGGCTCGGTGATAATGTCATGTTATATGACGTCTGTCCGGCCAGGCAGTTCAGAGAAGACCCTTCGGTTCCTCTGTAGGAATTCCCTGACCTCCTTCCTCTGGACCTCTGACAAGGACTCTGCGATACGGACAGGGGGTAACTCTTTGTTTGGGACCTCCCTGACTCCCCTTGCAGCCACCAGACTTTCTCGGTCCTTCCAGGGTTTGATGAGGTTAATATGGTATATCTGGTAGGGTTTTCTTTTCCTTGGCTGGAAAACCTTGTAGTTCACCTCACTCACCCATTCGCAGATCTCATAGGGGGCTTGCCATTTGGCTAGAAATTTACTTTCTACAGTTGGGACAAGTACGAGCACCCTGTCCCCTGGCTGAAAGGATCTGACCCTTGCAGTCCTGTTGTAAACCCGGGCCTGGACTTCCTGAACCTGCTGCATATTCTCCCTTACAATGGGCATAACTTCCGCGATCCTGTCCTGCATATCGGCTATATGCTCTATGACACTCCTGTAAGGGGTTTCCTCTTGTTCCCAGGTTTCTCTGGCTATGTCCAGGAGCCCACGGGGGTGTCTCCCATATAGCATCTCGAAGGGCGAGAACCCCGTGGATGCCTGTGGGACTTCCCGGAGGGCGAACATAAGATAGGGCAACAGGTGATCCCAATCCCTACCATCGTTGTCCACCACCTTTTTTAACATCCCTTTTAAGGTCTTATTAAAGCACTCGACCAGACTATCGGTCTGGGGATGGTACACGGAGGTGTGCAGGTGGGTAATTTTTAGCAGGCGGCACAGCTCTTTGGTCACCTTGGACATAAACAGGATGCCCTGATCGGTCAGGATCTCCTTAGGGATCCCTATACGGGTGAATAGGTGAAACAGCTCTCTAGCTATCCCTTTTGAGGGAGTGTTTCTGAGGGGTATAGCCTCGGGGTAGCGGGTGGCATAATCCAGTACGACTAGGATATGCTGGTGCTCTCTGGCCGATTTAGGGAGGGGACCGACCAGATCCATGCCAATCCGTTCAAATGGCACCTCTATAATTGGCTGAGGAACCAATGGACTCCGGAAATAGGTTCTAGGGGCGTGGACCTGACACTCCGGACAGGACTGACAGAACTCTTCCACTGCCGAATGTGCTAGTTCCAAGACCATACGGATATGCATCTGGAGTATCACCAACTGCTCCACCACCTCTGTTGGTGTCTTTTTCACCTGGTACAATAAGTTATCCCGTACGGCGAAGTGAGGGTAGACCAACTCCTCCCTTGGTTCCTGTGGTCTCCCATCAATGACCTTTACGCTTTTCCAAGCGTTATCCAGGTTATGGTCCCTCACTTGCTCTGTGCCAAAATTCCCCCTCGAGACTGGCAAGGAGGAGAGTTCTAACTTAGAGGGGGTCTCCTCTGAGTCTCCAGCCAGGACCGATAAGGGAAAAGGCACAGGTTCGATATTATCACCTGTTTGACATACGTTATTTACAACATCATACATTTTCTGGGTTTTATTTCCCCACAGATCCCAAAACAGTGGGAGTTGTTTTGCCAAGTTTTGTCAATACAGGTTCTAAGTACAGCTTTAAAGAAGGCCAGTCAGTCAGGTTACAACGCAATTTTATTTAACATAGGAATCAATCAATTATGATAAACTGGTTACAGAAAATAGTGTGACATTGGGTATAGTTTTGCTAAATATTTATTTACAAAGGTTAAATACTTACAAACTTCAGCTCCTCAGAGCTTATAACATCACCTGTTATAACTTCAACCATGAGAAGCTTAATGGTGAGAACAGAGAACTCCAGAAGGGACTTCAACAACAGCGCAAGCGTCCTTACCGCCGGGTACCAGAGCTTCTAAATCACCAAAGCTTCTCTTGTTCTTATAAGTCTTAAACAAAAACAAACAGGGAGACACAACCTACGTATTGTGTCCACTTAGAATACAAAATTCTTTTGTATTACCTCATCTTATATCATGGAGGGGCCAGCTCCCTGAGTTTAAGATAAGGAAATACAGAATCACTCCGAAACCAGACGATGCGGTGCCCCCTTAGGTCGTAAATTAAGCAACTGAAGTCTGTAGGCTTGAGAGCTAAACAGAGGTATGCAAGCCTGAGTGATTATAACTTGTGATACAACAATGGAAATTATAATTAGTTTAATATAGAAGAAATGGAAACTATTATCAAATAGTCATAAATTTCACTAGCACTACAGGAAGTCACAGCCAATAACTGCGCTGTGAGGTGAACTGGTCGCAACGGCCACCTCATGTTGTGTAACCCCACAGGTAGTCTTTATTGGTAGTAGGGCCGTGGGGTAGTCCCTGGTGTCCCCATGGATACAAACTACTCCTATCCGGCGTGAGAGTAGTTGGTCCGGGCTTACAAGTTGGGCTTGCACAGGGGTCACTAAGCTCCCCGAGTCCAGGAGGGCCTGCACTGAATGTCCGTTAATGGTAACAGACCACTCTCGTCGGTCCTTCCCAGCAGCAACCAGAGTGGAATACGATGGTCGTGCAAACCAGGATTTACGCCTCCCCAACCCACATTCCATGGGTTCCTCCCTACCCGGGCAACGTGCCGCCACATGTCCCAGTCCTTGGCACTACCAGCAGACTATGGGCCCCCGGGCCTTAGGAACAGGGTCCCTTTTTGGTGTGGTTGGCCTCACACCCCTTCCGCTTAACCGTGACCACCCCTCTTGGGACAGGAACAGTCTTACCGCAGATGGAGGTCTGCGGATTCCCTTGGGGGTGTAGCACCTGCAGGAACTGTTCTGTGGCACTGTATCTCTCCACCACCACGACCAGTTCGTCCACACTTTCGGGGTCTGTGTATCCCACGCACCGCTGGAGCCTGATGGGAAGGGCTCGCACAAAACACTTACAGACCACCCGCTCGACCACCTGGGCAGGTGTGTGAGTCTCCGGCTGTAGCCACTTGTTGGTAATATGGAACAGGTCGTACATCTGTGACCTGGCGGGCTTGGTAGGATCAAACTCCCAGGCTTGTACTCTCTGGGCTCTTACGGCCAGGGTGACCCCCAGTTGGGCCAGGATCTCCCCCCGCAGTTTGGTGTAGTCCTTGGCATCCTGGACAGGCAGGTTGAAGTAGGCCTTCTGTGGTTCGCCCGTTAGGAAGGGAGCCAGGACATCAGCCCACTGGTCCACCGGCAGCTGCTCTCTCTTTGCTATCCGTTCAAAGGTCCCCAGTTAAGCCTCGATGTTGTCATCCGCGGACATATTGTGCAGGGAACTTTGCACCAGCTGGCGGGGTGTGAACTGCACACTTGTTGGCCCTTCTGGCCTCGTAGCCAAGGCCTGTAACTGTTGCTGCAGCGCCTGATTTACCTGCTGTTGCTCCTTCACCGTGGCTTGGTGGGTCTCGATTAGCAGGCGATTAGTCTCAGCTTGCGCTAGGATCGTAACACACGTGTTTTTCAGGCAGAGACAGAGATGCATTCCAGGTGTAAAATACAGGGCCTCTGTATTTTATTGAAGTAGCAACACAAAAAATAAGTGCAAGACATTAACAATATAAAACAAAACATAACAAAAGCCTGCCCGTCTGGGCTCTAACTAACAGAGTAGACT